>BMAO01036243.1:0-40573 GCA_019973975.1 Trichonephila clavata
CTGGTGTACTTCGTTCAGTTACGTATTGCTCATTTAAATGTAATCTTCAATCAATCTTTCAATGCGTTATGTGAATATCCTGTGGATCCCTAATTAAAGATAATTCAATTTGAACCTCCCATTTCATTAATATTGCCTATTTTCACTACCGCACTGGCTGCATTGGCGTGGTTGTCGCGCCGCTTGCACTCCGCTAGTGTCTGCTCACACTGCGGGTTCAAATCTGAGGATTCGATTTGTTCCTTCGATTATTCCCCCGTATTAATTCTACTCTTCTTCAGCAATGATTGAATTCACTTGCTGCATCCCTCATGATGTTGCTGTTTTCGTGCTCCCATTATGTAACAAATGGTACATGTCACAGACAGTACTAAATGAGCATTTTATCAATTTTATTGGAAAATAATAATAAGTGGATTTTGTATAATATATTTTTCACGAATAAGTTTTAAATATTTAATTAACACTAGAAATTGGAATGAAAACTATAAATTCATTTAAACAATTAATGTTGTTTTATCAAATAACAATCCTTTTCTTTGAATGTTTTTCAGTAATTTTTAAATTCAAACACATTACCTTTTATTATCAGTGATTGAATAAAATTAAATACCAAACATCATTTATTTGTCTGATTCGTTTTTAAATAATATGCTGCCTGTTACCTTGATTTCTTCTAAAACAATAAATATCGATGCATTTAAATAAATGATTTTTAAAAAGTCATTCGATCATTCACGAATCAGCATGATTAAAAACAAAATGCCAAAACTTATATTTCTTTAAGGCAAATTTTATAGGAAAAACAACTTTGTTTTACAAAACAATGATGTTTGAATATTTGCTGATTTTCTCTGAATCAATATCGTTACGTTTGTTTTAAACTTTCAGAATGGTGATTTAAAAATAAAGCCGAAACTTATTTGATTTGTTACCAGCAATATCAGTTGATACTGTGTGGGTGTTGAACGTGGGATTATGTCTGCGTCTACATGTAAGAGACTTCAGACTATGCCAAAGGCTGAATATGAGGTCGTCAAAGCCGACACATAGTAATCAACTACGCGGTTCGTCAAAATATGCCCTGCGGTGTAGGGGCTTCACGGGCCTGTTTCTTCGTTCGAAAAACCGCAGACAATACACCGCAATATTACGGGAATGACTCGCTTTCATGAGTGTGAAAGACACTTGTCGGTCGACGGTGTGACAAAAGTTTGTACATTGGCCATGTGCAAGGGGGTGAATGCGTCAGAAAGCTAAAAACAACTAAGGACTGTCTGGTAAAGACAGGTCGCTGACCAATTTTATCGACCGACTTCTGAGTACTACTGATTGCTGTACGCAGTAATGTCGGTAACTTAAATGCCATGCAGCAAAGTATTGCTGCGTTATATCTACTATGTGCATCAGTGATGAAACCGATGCATGGTCCCGGTGTTAATAGGAAGAATGGCTGTTATTTTCAGCAGGGGTGGCAATGGTGAAATGTACAAAAATATGCTGGTTTATCAAATGTTTTATAAAGAATTAAACAGTATATTTAGAACATGCGGCAACAATTGTAAGTAAGTGCCCATGGACGCACGCAAAATGCAAATAGTGTTTAACGGAATAATAGTCAGCAAAAGTTCCGAAAATGTTGTTTCATCAAAACAAATTAAATTTGGGTCGTATGATGCTGTTATACATTCAATGAGGATAAATGGGCCTCAAGTTTTAATAAGATGAATATTGAAAATCCTGGGGTGTTTGCAGGATATAAACATTTAGATAAGCCAGAATCGCGGATCGATTCATAACGCAGACTAAATATAAAAACATAGAAAATTTTAGAGCCTTAAAAATATTGTTTAGAAGTTAAAGATAAATTATAAATCGAACATTTAATAAATGATATTTTCTTGTAATCAGATTAGTTTAATGTTATTTTGATAGTTTTCTAAATAACGGTTTTACATTTTTCTTACCGCAAAACAATATCTCAAAAATGTCTTGGATAAAATAAAATTTTATATATGTTTTAAGTACTAATACAGAATAGACACTCTAAGATTTTATGTTGAGTAAGTACATACTACAGCATTAAGTGAAAATTACAATAACTCAAAAATTTCAACGTTAAACTCGAAACACAATAACTACTCCCCACGTAATGGTTATATTACCAAAATAGTGTCTATTCTAGATAAGTTATGCTATATTATTATTTTACAAAAATAATATTATATTTATTTTATTTCAGTTATCATGTTTACAAAAATCTTACTGCTTATTTTCAAAATACTGCTACAGAAAAATGTCTAATAAAGACTTTACTTACTTAATTATTTTCTAATTTTAAAGACCTGGATCATAAATAATATACATTATAAGAGCAAAATTCAGGTTAATTCAAAATTTTCAACTAGAAGTGTTCTGTTACCTTAAAAATTTTATAGGAAAAATAACTTTTTACAAAGCGTAAGTGTTTGAATATTTATGATTTTCTCTTATGATAATATCGTTACGTTTAAATAAAAATGATTTTAAAACTTTCAGAATAAGGTGATTTAAAATAAAGCCAACTTATTTGAACAATTTTAATAAAACACTCAAAATGTAAATCAATCATTTAATAAATTCTTCACTCATAAAGATAATGCATGAAACTATTTTTCCGTCTGCGATGAACATTTCAAAAATCTCCTGATTTGCTAAAATTAAAATAGTGAAAATTTGCAATTTAAAAATTTCTACTTCTGTCTTTTCAACATACAACTATTTTAAAAACTACATTTTCGTTCAGGGCGTAAAATTACCATGAAAATTGAAATAACGGTGAGAGTTTAAAGTCGCATATTCACCTACTCCATTTATGGACTTCAGAATACTAATTTAAAACTTTTAAAATCGTGATTGTAAAAATACTTTATTTTGAACAAATTTTAAATAAAACACTCAAATGTAAACATCCATTTATCAATTTCTTCTTTATATAAAGATAATGCATATTTTCGTGTGTCAACATTTCAAAATCCTCTTACTTTAAATTAAAATATAGTAAATTTGATAATTTAAAATTCTACTTTCCTTTTTCAACATACAATATCTTTAAAAGGACTAATGTCATAAATTCACGAGTGATTATTGTTTATCCCTGTTTCCTGAGAATATTTTAGATGGGACTTAAGTCGATTCTCAAGTGACAGAGGACGATCCTGCAGCTTTCACCCATCTTCTATTAAACACCACCAGCAAGAACAATTCGAAAAGGGAGTTTAATGACAGTTAAATAATCATCACATCGCGCGATATTAACAACACACAAGTAGCTTTATCGGCCTGAGGGAAACACGAAATTTCCATGGGACGATGAAGTTATTCATGTCAGAACTGAAAGTGGAAAGTGAGGTGGGTGTTTTAAATGCACTGTATTTCAGGGTTTTTGTGAGGACCTCGAAATTTTCAACCTGCTCATGTGACGGGACGACAGCATGAGCATTCATCCATCTTTAATAATTACCACCCACACCAACGCAGAACAAATTTCGAAAGGAGGTTTTATGACATTGTACGACAATAATCACATCCACGCCAACACACAACGTGCTAATGGTACCTGGGAAACACAGAAATTTCCATGAGGTAAGTGATCGACGCAGTAAAACACCGTGCAGACGCGGCATTGAGAGAAAGAAACAAAGAAATCAAAATATTCGGAATAATATGAAGTGCTGATTGTAGCAGTTGGTGAATATTAACGTCCCAATGTTAGCAGCGACGAGGCCTTTGTGGCGATGTCCGCGTAATTTACAGAACCATGGTCAAATTGACGTCGGACGACACCTGAGCTGGCAGCACCCTCTCTAACTACCACCACAACGGGAGGACGGTTGGATAGATTGGTACCATTGCATGCCCCTCTACTGCGGGTCTCGGTGGTACCCCAGGATCAGATATTTGTGAGAATGTTAAAGCAACAAACGCACTCACGGGTCATGGCGCGATGAATATGATGATGCAGATCGCACTAAATCGTACGCGTCAGAGCACACCAAAGTGTTTGGCGTTAGAATAAAGGAGGAAATTAACATGAATTAAGTTATACCTCATTGCCAGCCGATGCAACATAGCGGGCTTAGAAGGAAAACATAGATGCCAAAGATTACTTCAAAAATATTAGGGTCATGTGATTTTGTGATAAGAACGTAAATTTATAAAAGTAGAAAGCCAGGTAACTCAGACCATGAAGCTAGTCTATATTAAATCCGAAGGTAACAACGGCGTATCTATCTATGTATGTATGTATGAATGTGCATCTATCTTCTCACGAACCGCACCACGCAGAAAGTCGCGGAAGGCACTAAAAGATCGGGAATTTTCCGGGGAAGCCGTATTGCCCATTTATATTCCGATATTGTAATTAGTTGAAAATATATTAATTAAAAACATTAAAACGCCTAATTGTTTTACTCCTGCCAGTTGTTTACTAGCCGGAACCTCCGTTCCGTTTCGGCCGAGCGGTAATCTTACGTTTTTCACCATTTTAAAGTTGTCATCCAATTTTCGGTGTTGAAATCAGACAAAAAATAAATACAGAATCGGAAAAATCCTTTATTTCGCCACGATACGGTATAGTGTTTTTTGTAAAATAACGATGTTTTCCATTTTTTTTTCGAATTTTTTAAAATAGTCTTAAAATTGATGCGTTTTTATGAAAATTATTTCTAAATCGTTGGGAATGAATTACTTTTCGTGTTATTAAATCGATATTCTACATTAATTAACTTCAAGCCTTTCTCTTTTGGATCCATTCATTTAAAAAATTAAATTCCCAAAACTTTTTTTTAAAGAACTTTTGAAAAGTAGTCCCAAATTTTACTTCACATTGAATAACTTCGTCATTTATGAAGGTAATCTCACAAAACCTTTTTTCCGTGTGTAAAGCAATATTTTCTGTAATATATACGAAGACTGAAAAAATTACTTCCAAATTAAGGATTTTAAAAAACATTTTGTGATTTTCGTAAACTGATGTTTTTCTGAGAAATAAATTAAAAAGTAGTAATTTGTACAATTTTTATTTCAAATTACGTTATTTTTGCAAATAGTTGGTGATGTTTGAAAGCATTAACGTAAAAATTATGCCCTTAAAATGAAGGTAATATTTTTTAAATAATTTAAAATACGCAATTTTACATTTAGCCAAACATTTGCGTCGAAAATTTACTTTGCGCCAAAGACTTTTGACCTGTTTCGCCTTCGACCGCATCGAACTCAAGGGTTACACTAAAAAAATTCTGCCTTAAACAGGGGGAAATCAGTAACTTTGGCGAGCAAAAAAAAATGCGAGTGAAAAAGTTATTTTTTCGTCAATTTTTCTTTATACTATTTTCAATATTAAATAAATATATATGTCAGATTAAGATGATAAAATGCATTCAATGCATTTCTGAGATTCATTTTTAAAATATTTATCAGTATCGAAATTTTTGTTCTCTTTCATAAAACTTATAGTTTACTTTAAAATAATGCCTAATGTATATTTCTTTTTTTTTGACATATATTTTCATAATAAAATCGAAGAATTTGCCCATTTCGAAACTTTTTTTTTGCATAACTTCCTTAGAAAAAAAGCTATGTTCATATTATATATTCTTTATTATTAATTGCTTTTTATTAAAATATCAAAAATCAAAAAAAGTTTTGCAATACATTTAAATGTAATCTTTAATCGAAATCCTTCAATCGTTGTGCGAATATCCTGTGGATTCCCTCCAATTAAAAATTAATTTCAATTTGAACCTCCCATTCATTAGTATTGCCTATTTCATTTTTCGCTATGGGTCTGGGTATTCATTTGGATAGCGCGTCGCATCCGGTAGAGCGGATCGTGTCCCTGCGAGTTCGAATCGGAGGGATCTCTTTTTTTTTCATTTCTACTAATTTTTCCCACGTAAATTAATTTTACTGATAATTAACTGATAATTTTACTGATGATTAATATTACTGATTTTACCTCTGTTATTTTAATGTACTTTTAATTTTTTTTTTTTCTTTTTTTGCCTTCAAAAAGGTTCTTTTCTGATTTTTAATCATTCAGAGTAATTTCTATCTTTTTCAACATTTCATAACAAGAAGCTTTCATTTCTGTTTATTTTTCCCACGTAAATTTTCAGTGCTGCCATTATTTAAGCAAACGAAATGTCACAATTAATTGCTAAATGAACATTTTTAATCAATTTTAATGTAAAAATATTAATAAGTTATAGATTTGTATTTTATAAATATCGATGAATTTAAAAGAAAATGATTTTTAAAAAGTTCATTGATATTTAGAATCAGTGATTAAAAAAATAAAATGCCAAAAACTATCTTTTTTTTTTGAATTTAAAAAAAAACTTTTTTTCTTAGAAAACAAAGATATTTTGCATATTTCATGATTTTTTCTAAAATTTATCAACATCGTTACTTTTAAATAAAAATGATTTTTAAAACTTTTAGAATCAGTGATTTTCAAAAAATAGCCAAAAACGTTTTTGAACAAATTTTAATAAAACACTCAAAATACTTAAATTAATCATTTAATAATTTCTTCTTTTATAAAGCGTAATTGCATGAAACCTTTTTACCCCCGTGTCGAATATTTCAAAACATTCTCACAATTTTACTTCAAAAATTAAAATAGTAGTGAAATTTTGTAATTTGAAAAATTTATACTTCCTGTCTTTTTTTCAGCACACAACTATTTTTAAAAATGCTACAGATGTGTTTCTGGGCAATAAAAAATTGCAACAAAAGAATTGGAAAGTGAGTGGGTGATTTTTAAATTCGCACTGTTTGCCTATTCGATGGTTTTTGGTGACGGACCACGAAATTTTCAACCATGCTCAAGTCATTAACGTAAAAGTTAAGCTCTCAAAAAAAGAAAAAATGAAAAGTTTTAAAAAAAATTCTCAATTACGTCTTGGTCACTGTTTGGAAGACGTGAAAGGTTGCGGTTGTTTTGATCCTTTCGCTGACGTAGTAAAAAGGGGAATTCCCTTATATCTTTTGGCGCAGGACACAACCGATAGTTTTTTTTTATTCTTAGATTGCTTTATTGAAGAAGAGTGGAATATAAGAAAAATATATCATAAAAAAGGAAATATTCTGAAATATATTTTCTATCACATGTATTATTTTCTTTTTGAATTTTATACTGTGAATATGTAAATAAAGGCTTATGAACATTTTAAATCAATTTTATCATAAAATAATTAATAAGTTAGTTTTGTATAAAAAAAACTTTTTTTCTTCAGATACGTGTTTAAATAATTTAATTAACACAGTGTCGAATGAAAAACTAAAATTAAAATAAAAAAATTAAATGTTTTTATCAGATAGTATTATTTTCTTTTTGAATGTTTTTTTCAGAGAATGTGTACTTATAACTAGGTTTTCCCACTTTTTTTTTTTAGCACTTACATATGTTTAATCAAACACCCAAACGTTTCAAGAGCTATGTGTAGAATTTTTTTTAATTATTATTTATAGATAATGTGTATTTAAATTAATATATTTTTTAAAATCAAATGAATATTTCTATTATTTCCTTATTAAATTTATTATTTGTTAATAAATGTATATTGCCTATTATTTTCGATAAAAATACGTTCTAGAGAGAGACATTTTTAAGCTAACTGTAAGTAGCGATTGATTGATTAATGAAAACCTGAAAATTATTTTATTATTTTAGATTCCTAAAAATTATCTATTATTAAAAAATGATGACTTTTTTTATACTCAAGCATCAAAATAGTTTTCTTTTTATTGTTTAATTTTATTATTTTTTTACTAAAGCAATATTGTTTTTGATATGTCATGAATAGAAGCTTGAAGATAAATCTTATATCTGAGTGGAGAGTCAGGGGGAAAATAGTTCTACACTCAAAAAAGCCACTGTAACACCGTGCTGTAGAAAGAGAACTGAAACCTGTTTGACATTAGTAAGATCTGGAAGATATTTTTTTTTTCGAAAAAGGGAATTGTAGTGACGTTAATATAAAGGAATCACACACATACCAGGAACTTTGATAAAGGAAGATGAATTTCCATGGCAGTATGTTATGCATTCGAAACAAATTTTAATAAAACACTCAAAATACTTAAAACAATCATTTAATAATTTCTTCTTTTATAAAGATAATTGCATGACACATTTTTCCCGTGTGTCAAATATTTCAAAAAATCCTCACAATTTTACTTCAATAATTAAAATAGTAGTGAAATTTTGAAATTTGAAAAATTTCTACTTTTCTGTCTTTTTTCAACATACAACTATCTTTAAAAAGGCTACATTTCACGCTGTTTGCCTATTCGAGAATTTTTGGTGACGGGCCTCGAAATTTTCAAGCATTCTCAAGTGACAAGGACGACACCTGAGCTTTCCCCCATCTTTAATAATTACCACACCACACCATCGCAAGAACAAATTTCGAAAAAGGGAGTTTTTATGACACAGTTAAATAAATCAATCACATCGCGCGCATACACACACAACACACACACACAAGTGCTATCGGCCTGAGGGAAACACGAAATTTCCATGGGGATGAAGTTATTCACTCGGTAAAACGAAAGAATTGGAAAGTGAGTGGGTGATTTTTAAATTCGCACTGTTTGCATATTCGAGGGTTTTTGGCGACGGACCTTGAAATTTTCAACCATGCTCAAGTGACGAGGACGACACATGAGCTTTCACTCATCTTTAATAATTACCACACCACACCAACGCAAGAACAAATTTCGAAAAAGGGAGTTTTTATGACATTGTTAAAGAAATCACTCACATCGCACGCGCACACACACACAGGTGCTATCGGCCTGAGGGAAACACGAAATTTCCATGAGGGTGAAGTTATTCACTCGGTAAAAGCCCGTGCATCGACGGGCTAAGTGGAGAGGAAAGAAACAAAGAAATCAAAGTAATTTTGGAAAATAATATTGGAAGTGCTGAATTTGTGAAGATTGAGTGAATATTAACGTCCCACTGTTCAGCTACACGAGGCCTTTTAGGGACGGTCCACGTAATTTTGAACCATGGTCAAGCGACGTGGACGACACCTGAGCTGGCACCACCTCTCCTAACTACACCACCCCAGCAACGGGAGGACGTTTGTGCTCTCGACAGATTTTACTTGCATCGCTCCCCTATACTGCGGGTCTTCAGTGGTACCAGGATCGAGATTTTGTGAAGAGAAGGGAAAATGTTAAGCAACAAAGCCATGACACGCCCTCACGGGACATGCACTCACATCGTACGCGTGAAACCCCACGAAAGTGTTGGCGTTAGAATAAAACGAGGAAATTAACATGGGGATTAATTTATACATTCGGTATAAGCCCATGCAACGCCAGGCCATGAAAGCTAGTAAAGAATATATAATATGAACAGAGCTTTTTTTATAAGGAATTTTTTCCTATTTAACTGACTATTTCCAAAAAAAAAAATTCGAAATGGGCTAATTTTTCGTTTATTACGGAATTATATGTAAAAAAAAGAAATATACATTAGGCATTATTTTAAAGTAAGTTATAAGTTTTATGAAAGAGAACAAAAATTTCGAAACTGATAAATATTTTAAATGAATCTTAGAAATGAATTGAATGCATTTTATCATTTTAATCTGACATATATAGTTATTTAATTTTGAAAATTATATAAAGATATATTGACGAAAAAATAACTTTTTCACTCGCAATTTTTTTTTTTACTCGCCAAAGTTACTGATTTCCCCCTGTTTAAGGCAGAATTTTTTAGTGTAACCCTTGAGTTAGATGCGGTCGACGGCGAAACAGGTCAAAAGTATTGGGGGCAAAGCTAATTTTCGAAGCCAATGTTTGGCTGAATGTAAAATCGCGTATTTTTAATTATTTTAAAAATCTATACCTTCATTTTTAGGGCATAATTTTTAAGTTAATGCTCTCAAACTTCACAAACTATTTGCAAATATAACGTACTTTAAAATAAAAAATGTACAAAAACTACTGTTTAAGTTATTTCTCAGAAAAACAGCAGTTTATGAAAATCTTAAAATATTTTTTAAAATCCGTAATTTTAAAGCAATTTTTTCACTCTTCGTATATGTTACGGATAATAATGTTTTACACACGGAAAAAGGGTTCGTGCAGTAATTTTAATAATTAACGAAGTTATTTAATGTCGAGTAAAAATTTTGAGTAATTTTTGAAAAATCACAGGAAAAAAAGTTTTGATCATTTTATTTTGTAAATGAATGGATCTGAAAGAGAAAGGCTTGAAGTTAATTAGTGTAGAATATCGCTTTAATAACACGAAAGTAATTCATACCCAATGATTTAGAAATAATTTTCGTAAAAACGCATCAGTTTTAACACTATTTTAAAAAATTCGAAAAAAATAGAAAATATCGGTATTTTACAAAAACAATTATACCGTATCGTGGCGAAATAAATGATCTTTCCGATTCTGTAATTCTTTTTTGTCTGATTTCGACACCGAAAATTGGATGACAATTTTAAAATGGTGGAAAACGTAAGATTACCGCTCGGCCGAAACGGAATGGAAGTTCCGCCATGTAAACAACCGGCAGGAGTAAAACAATTAGGCGTTTTAAGGTTTTTAATTAATATCTTTCCAACTAATTACAATATCGGAATATTAAATGGGCAATACGGCTTCCCCGGAAAATTCCCGATCTTTTGGTACCTTCCGCGACTTTCTGCGTCGTACGGTTCGTGAGAAGATAGACGCACATACATAGATAGATAGACTAGCTTTCATAGCCCGGCGTTGCACGGGCTTTCTCTACTTTTATAAATTTTCCGTTCTCTTCACAAAATCAGCATGACCAATATTCTTTTTCGAAGTAACTTTGGCTTCTATGTTTTTTCCTCTCCTCTAATCCCGGCGTTGCACGGGCTTTTACCGTGTGCATAACTTAATCCCCATGAGAACTTCCTCTTTCCCTCATGATGCCAGAACTTCTGTGTGGGTGTGTACACTTACGATGCGAGTGCATGGCTAGGCATCGCTTGGGCTATTTCGTTTAATATTTTCCCTTCTCTTCAATAAATCAGCACTTTCAATATTCTTTTTCAAAATTAGTTAGACTTCCTTATATCTCCCCCCCCCCGCCCGCCTCACTTAACCCGGCGTTGTACGGGTTTTTACCGAGTGAATTACTTAATTACCACGGGAATATCCTGTTACCCCCAGGACGACAACACTTCTGTGTGTACGTGTGCAACGTAAGTGATTTCCATAACAATGTCATTAAATTTCCCATTCTTGAAATTTGTTAACTTCTTTTCGTTGTGAGACGGGTTTCATTCCTTTCAATTTAACCCGGCGTTGCACGTACATATTCGAATGCAAAACATATTTCCATGGAAATTCCCCTTCCTTTATCGAAGTTCCTGGTATATGTGTAATTCATATATATTAACGTCATTACAATACCCTTTTTCAAAATATCTTCCAGATCTTACTGATGTCAAACAGGTTTATTTTCAGGTCACAGTGTTACAGTGAATTTTTTGAGTGTAGAACTATTTTCCTCCTTACTCTCCCCTCAAGTATAAGATTTATCTTCGAATTTCTATTACTGACTTTTGAAAAACAATATCGCTTTAGTGAAAAAATAATAAATTTAAACAATAAAAATAAAATTATTTTGATGCTTAATCAAAAAAAGTCATCATTTTTTTTATAATAGATAGTTTTTAGGAATCTAAAATACTAAAATAATTTTCAGGTTTTCATTAATCAATCAATCGTTACTTACAGTTAGCTTGAAAATGGGGGTCTAGATCGTATTTTTATCCAAAACAATAGGCGATATACTTTTTATTAACAAATAATTAATTTAATGATAAAATAATAGATATATTCCTTTGATTTTAAAAAATATATGAATTTAAATCCATAGCTATAAATACTAATAAAAAAAATTCTACAGATAGCTCTTGTAACGCTTGGATGTTTGATTAAACATATGTAAGTGTTAAAAAAACACTAAGGGAAGAGGAACTTAGTTATATCTTTACATTCACTGAAAAAAAAACATTCAAAAAGAAAATAATAATATCTGATAAAACATTTAGATTTTTTTTTAATTTTATAGTTTTTTACTCCCCTCTGTGTTAATTAATTTATTTAAACACGTTTCTCTCTCTCTCTCTCTCTCTCTCTGCGAAAAAAAGTATATTTTACAAAACTAATTCATTAATTATTTTATAATAAAATTGATTAAAAATGCTCATTTAGCAATTAATTGTGACATACCATTTGCTTAAATAATGGCAGCACTGAAAATGAAGTCAAATTCAGATCAGTGGTTGGGCGGGGCGAGGAAATTTTTCAAATTACAAAATTTCACTACTATTTTAAATCTTGAAGTAAAATTGTGAGGATTTTTTGAAATATTGGACACACGGAAAAAAAGTTTCATGCAATTATTTTTATAAAATGATGAAATTATTAAATGATTGTTTTAAGTATTTTGAGTGTTTTATTAAAATTTGTTTCGAATGCATAACATATTGCCATGGAAATTCACCTTCCTTTATCAAAGTTTCTGGTATGTGTGTGATTCCTTTATATTAATGTCATTACAATTCCCTTTTTCGAATTATCTTCTATATCTTACTTTTTATCCAAAATAGTAGACTATATGCTTTTTATTTATAAATAATTAATTTAATAATGAAATAACAGAAATTTTCCTTTGATTTTAAAGAATATATTAATTTAATTCCATTATCTATAAATAATAATAAAAAAAAATTCTACACATAGCTCTTGAAACGTTTGGATGTTTGATTAAACATATGTAAGTGCTAAAAAAAAGAGTGGGAAAACCTAGTTATAAGTACACATTCTCTGAAAAAAACATTCAAAAAGAAAATAATACTATCTGATAAAAACATTTAATTTTTTTATTTTAATTTTAGTTTTTCATTCGACACTGTGTTAATTAAATTATTTAAACACGTATCTGAAGAAAAAAAGTTTTTTTTATACAAAACTAACTTATTAATTATTTTATGATAAAATTGATTTAAAATGTTCATAAGCCTTTATTTACATATTCATAGTATAAAATTCAAAAAGAAAATAATACATGTGATAGAAAATATATTTCAGAATATTTCCTTTTTTATGATATATTTTTCTTATATTCCACTGTTCTTCAATAAAGCAATCTTGAAGAATAAAAAAAACTATCAGTTGTGTCCCGCGCCATTGATATGAGGGAATTCCCCTTTTAACTACGTCTGCGAAACTCAAAACAACTGTAACCTTTTACGACTTCCAAACATAAAGCAAACGCAAATAACCTTGACGTAATTGAGAATTTTTTTAAACTTTCATTTTTTCTTTTTTTGAGAGCTTAACTTTTACGTTAATGACTTGAGCATGGTTGAAAATTTCGAGGTCCGTCACCAAAAACCATCGAATGGGCAAACAGTGCGAATTTAAAAATCACCCACTCACTTTCCAATTCTTTCGTTGCAATTTTTTATTGCCCGGAAACAAAACTGTAGCATTTTTAAAAATAGTTGTGTGCTGAAAAAAAGACAGGAAGCATAAATTTTTCAAATTACAAAATTTCACTACTATTTTAATTTTTGAAGTAAAATTGTGAGAATTTTTTGAAATATTCGACACGGGGGAAAAAGGTTTCATGCAATTACCTTTATAAAAGAAGAAATTATTAAATGATTGATTTAAGTATTTTGAGTGTTTTATTAAAATTTGTTCAAAAACGTTTTTGGCTATTTTTTGAAAATCACTGATTCTAAAAGTTTTAAAAATCATTTTTATTTAAAAGTAACGATGTTGATAAATTTTAGAAAAAATCATGAAATATGCAAAATATCTTTGTTTTCTAAAAAAAAAGTTTTTTTTTAAATTCAAAAAAAAAGATAGTTTTTGGCATTTTATTTTTTCAATCACTGATTCTAAATATCAATGAACTTTTTAAAAATCATTTTCTTTTAAATTCATCGATATTTATAAAATACAAATCTATAACTTATTAATATTTTTACATTAAAATTGATTAAAAATGTTCATTTAATGGTGACATTCCGTTTGCCTAAATAATGGCAGCACTGAAAATTTACGTGGGAAAAATAAACAGAAATGATTGCTTCTTGTTAGGAATTGTTGAAAAAGATAGAAATTACTTTGAATGATTTAAAATCAGAAAAAAACCTTTTTGAAGGCAAAAAAAAAGTACATTAAAATAACAGAGGTTCATGTTCAAATAATTATTTATCAGTAAAATTAATTTACGTAGGAAAAATAAGCAGAAATGAAAAAATCGATTCGGCGACACGGAGCGACACGATATCATTCCGTGGATCCGCTGTGATTCCAGCGTGCTACCAACTGCGCTACAAAAACCTGTAGCCGAAAGTGAAATTAGGCATTAATTATAAATGGAAGGCAAAAATTGAAAGTAATTTTTTATTCAAGAAGGGATATTCACACATAACGATTGAAAAATTTCGATTCACGATTACATTTAAATGTATTGCAAAAAATTTATTGATTTTTGATATTTTAATAAAAAGCAATTAATAATAAAGAATATATCTAAGGAATAATTTTCTAAGGAGTTTATGCCTATTTAACTGACTATTTCCAAAAAAAAAAAATTTGAAACTGGCAAATTTTTCGTTTATTACGGAATTATATGTCAAAAAAAGAAATATACATTAGGCATTATTTTAAAGTAAACAATAAGTTTTAAGAAAGAGAACAAAAATTTCGATACTGATAAATATTTTAAATGAATCTCAGAAATGCATTGAATGCATTTTATCATCTTAATCTGACATATATAGTTATTTAATTTTGAAAATAATATAAAGAAAAATTGACGAAAAAAATAACTTTTCACTCGCATTTTTTTTTTTTTTTTACTCACCAAAGTTACTGATTTCCCCCTGTTTAAGGCATAAATCTTTAGTGTAACCCTTGAGTTAGATGGGGTCGACGGCGAAACAGGTCAAATGTCTTTGGCGCAAAGCTAATTTTTGACGCCAATGTTTGGCCAAATGTAAAATCGCGTATTTTTAATTATTTTAAAAACCATTACCTTCATTTTTAGGGCATAATTTTTAAGTTAATGCTCTCAAACTTCACAAACTATTTGCAAAAATAACGTACTTTGAAATAAAAAATGTACAAAAACTACTGTTTAAGTTATTTCTCAGAAAAACAGCAGTTTACGAAAATCACAAAATGTTTTTAAAATCCGTTATTTTAAAGCAATTTTTTCAATCTTCATATATGTTACGGATAATATTGCTTTTTACACGGAAAAAAAGTTTCGTGCAATATTTTTAATAAATAACGAAGTTATTTAATGTCGAGTAAACATTTCGAGTAATATTTAAAAAATCGCAGAAAACAAAGTTTTGGGAATTTTATTTTTTAAATGAATGGATCTAAAAGAGAAAGGCTTGAAGTTAATTAGTGTAGAATATCGATTTAATAACATGAAAAGAAATTACTACGCAACGATTTAGAAATACGTTTCATAAAAACGCATCAGTTTTAAGACTATTTTAAAAAATTCGAAAAAAATAGAAAATATCTTTATTTTACAAAAAATAATTATACCGCATCGTGGCGAAATAAATGATGTTTCCAATTCTGTAATTATTTTTTGTCTGATTTCGACACCAAAAATTGGATGACAATTTTAATATGGTGGAAAACGTAAGATTACCGCTCGGCCGAAACGGAATGGAAGTGCCGCCAAGTAAACAACCGGCAGGGGTAAAACAATTAGGCGTTTTAAAGTTTTTATAATTAATATCTTTTCAACTAATTACAATATCGGAATATAATTGGCAATACGGCTCCCCCGAAAATTCCCGATCTTTTGGTACCTTCCGTGACTTTCTGCGTCGTACGGTTCGTGAGAAGATAGACGCACATACATACATAGATACGTTTGTTTTACCTTCGGTTTTAATAGTGTAAGATAAATAGATACGTTTGTTTACCTTCGAATTTTAATAGTGTAAGAAGATAAATTGCGCAAAAAATAAATTCACGTAAGTGAATAACGATTTTAACTGAAAAGTTCACTGAACTAAAAGAAAACTAGCTTATTTTAATATCAATGGAATTATTTTGTGTATATGTACCCATAGTTATACTTAAGAGTATATGAATCATAAATTTTATTTTTGAATGAAATCGAAATAATATTGTTGACGCAACCTTTTTTTCGTAAGAGAGCTTCCACTTTCGGAACTAGACATTGCACAATCTTCATAACTGTTCCCAGTATTAAAAAAATTGTGCTTTATTTGTCTTGTTTATTGTAAATTTTGATTTTTTTTCTTCTGAATTTTTCATCATGATCATTTTTCTAAATCATCAAGTTAAGTCAATATAACAAATGTGTTTTTAGATGGGTTTTTCTCTCACTCTCTCTCTCTTTATACAAAAGAAGTTTAATAATATTATTTTGTAGTTATAGGTATATTTTTTAAGTAATTGCATCATTGCTAATAGAAATATTGGAAAGGCATTTCTTAAAAATTCTTTCGGAATATTTAAAGTTTGGGAATTAGGTCAATAATAGGTGAGTTATTTAAATGTTTCCTTCTTTTTCAATCTAGAAATAAATTTAGCACCATTATTTCATTATTATAAATTTATTTCCAAATGAGACTACATGTGTTAAGATTTAAATGTTATTTAAAAAATTTCGAAATGGCATTCTTTGCAGAAGCTGAAAGACGGAATTTTGTTTGATTGAGAAATATAATGTATTTTATATTATTATTTTAAACATTGTTGTCTTTTTGAGTATTTTTATAAGTGTTAATTTTAGTACTTATATGATTATAAATTTCTAATGTTATATTAATAAGAAAAACAGAAAATGTGTATTTTTTTGTAGAAAAAGTATAAATAGAACATCATATTTTTTAGATTTAAATTTATATAAATCCCTTCTATCTTCTGTGCGTGCTATGTACAGATGTAGATGTGGGAGGAAAATTAAAAATTCAGACTTAATCATTTTAAATTTGAAAAATCTTACGTTTGAGATATATCAAGGTAACGTGATATTGGTTAATTTAAATGTTATGTTTAATTACATCGCAGCTATTATTTACAGATTTACATTGAAATTAACTTTGTATTTAGATTATTAGAGTCTAAGTTCTGTTATTTTGTGAGGGGAGTTTCTGGCGTTCGTCTTCGGTGAAATTTTCAGACCATCTCTTTCTCTCTCTCCCTGCCCTGTCTAGGCTTCGGGGATGACAGCGGTCCCCGTCTTTAGCTTCGAATTACATCTGGTTGTTTGGCAGAGAGGGGTTTAAGACAAGACCACACAATATTTTTAAGGGTGCAGGTATCAATTTCACGTGGGGTGACCATACCCACAAAGAAGCCGAATCACAGCTGTGTTGTGGGAACGTCACAATGCATTAAACATAAATTAAAAGAAAGATTGTTTCAACGAAAGTAAAATAGGGACTTTTTTATTCTCTGTTTTAAATTTACGATATGATTTTGGAAAATGTCAAATATATTGAATTTTATTTCAAATGAGACAATTTTTGATGAATTAAAATTTTTTTGTATGAAAGTAAAGCAATTTATCAATTATTTTTATACTTTCCCTACTTAATTGATATATATGTTGTTGAAAATTTTAGAATGTCCGAGGAAGGGCGTAAAGAAACTAACATGTGCCCATTATAGAAGAATAAGACTCGAAAAACAAGCCCATTTTAAAAAACAGGCTGAAAGTTTGCTGAATTATTTACAAGACACTAGAAAAAAAGGAAAGCAGTACAGAATCAGATTTAGACTTTCTTGATTAGGATGTTGCAGATCAAATAAACAGAATAGATAGTGGCACTGCTGTTGTAGGGTGAGTGAGTGAATATTAACGTCACACTGTTCAGTTACACGAGGGCTTTTGGCATCGGACCTCGTCATTTTGAACCATGGTTAAGTGACGAGGACGACACCTGAGGTGGCACCTCCTCTCCTAACTATCACACACCAAAGGGAGGATGTTTGAGTTCTCGACAGATTTAACTTGCATCTCTCCTCTACACAGCGAGTTATTAGTGATACTGGGCTCGAACTCGTGACATGCCAGCCACTACCCGATACCTTGACCACTAGGCTACCGCAGTTACACTGCTGTTGTAGGAACTCCTCCAAAAAAATTCTAAAATCTCAATACTCTAACAATTATATTTAGTTCAGATCTAGGAACCTGGCCAGCTATTCTATCAGACGCCGATGGATGTTTTTTTAGTAAAAGAAGGACCCTCTAAGCCAATGACAAAGTATAATTTTCCTTATGACGACGCTGGTCGAACGTTTAGCTCATATTGTTATACTAAAATTTTCCAAAATGGTGAAAAGGTTATGCTTAAATCGTTAATCCATTACAAAAAACTGTGCATATTGTTTTTGCAGCAAACTTTTTGTCTGTGTCATTAATTCTCTTTCCATGGAATATTTTAAAAGTTGGAAACACCACTGATAGCACTAAAAGTGGTCGATAGCTGTGTCTTTAAATGAATTGACACGACTAAAAAAAAACACAACACAGTGAACTGCTAAAGCTCTTTGTTTTTCACCCACACACTGTACACAAACAGTTACACTTCAAAAACAGGGTGTGGCCGGAGCCACGTCGCAAGCGTTTTCACCCGTTGGGTGTTGAGATGTTTCCATCCATCACTTAACATACTCCCGCCTTGAACCTTTAAAGGTTCGACAAAACACAGCTGTAATTTAACATACACTGATAAAAGAAGAAAATAAGATACATTACATGAATTTCTTCATTCACAATAGTATAAATGCACAAATATATATGACTAAAACTACACACACAATAAATCTTAATAAGCGATAAAATGACACAAATTCTGAATAATTACATAAACAATGAGCATTTGAAACAAGCAAATAATAATTAGCAATCAATATTATTCAAATGGTAAATTACAAAGTTTAGTAATTTCTCTTTTAAAAATACCATGTTTTGTTTTCACATTGGCTACTCTTATCTTTCCATCTGATCCTGCAAATGTCTCTGTTATTCTCTCTAATAACCATTTGCAAATAGCCATGTTATCTTCCTTTACAATAACTAAGGTACCTACTTTAACATTATCCTTTGAAACCATCCATTTATTTCTTTGTTGTAAATTACTTAAATAAGTATGCGACCAGCGTTTCCAAATCGTTTGAACAAATTTTGACATCATTTGCCAGTGTGAAAGCCTACTATCTGGCAAGGAAGTTAGATCAGGATCTGGTAGTGTATCTATCCATTGGAACGACCGATCAAGAAATGGGCAAGAGTTAAAACTTCCAGATCATCAAGCTCTGAAGATAAAGGAGAAATCGGACGGCTATTTAAAATTCCTTCGATTTGATTTATCAAAGTTAAAAATTCTTCTACAGTTAATTTTGAATCACCTATCGTTCTTTTTAAATGATATTTAAATGATTTGACTCCAGCCTCCCAAAGCCCTCCAAAATTTGGGGATCTAGGAGGAATGAAATTCCACTGAATTCCTTCATCAGTAAAATAATTAGTTAATAACTCATCTATTTATTTATGATCTTGTACAGTTTCTTTAATTCAGTTTGAGCTCCAATAAAAGTTTTTGCATTGTCACTAAACAGTTTACTACTTTTACCGCGTCTAGAAAAGAATCTCTTAAGAGTAGCAATAAATGACTCAGAGGTAAGATCAGTTACCATTTCCAAATGAATTGCAAGAGTAGCAAAACAAATAAATATGCAAACATAAATCTTATGAAATACACCTTTTCTTTGAGTTTTGTATCTAATGGAAAAAGGGCCACAAAATTCTATCCCTGTACAGTTAAAAACATAATTTTTATTCACTCTATCATAGGGTAAATTGCCCAGAAGTTGCCTTTCAGTAATTGGCTTAGCCTTAAAACATGTTAAACACTTGTGCACAATTTTTCTACAAAGAGATTTTCCATTTAAGGGCAGAAGCATTTTACGAATATGGTATAACAATGATTGAGCACCAACATACAAATACTTTTTATGAAAATATTCTATAGTATATATAGTTAAACAATGCTTATCAGGTAAAATAGCAGGATGTTTATGACAAAATTTAAGATTAGCATTTTTCAATCTACCACCAACACGTAAAATACCATCATTATCAATAAAAGGATACAAATTGAGAATTCTGGAGTTGGCAGGCAAGCGTTTTCCACTTTGAAGACACTTAAGTTCAGAGGCAAAGTTTGTTACTTGGACTTGTTTGATACAGCATACTAAACCATTTTCCAGTTCTTTGGTTCTGAGAGCTCCGAATTTTCTTTCCGTAGATGTTAATTTAGCATTAGATATGAATCTGAGACACCAAGCTAGCACTCTTTGGAGTTTTTGAAATGATGATACCCTTGAAATTATAGGCAATTCTTCAACACTCAATCCAACAGCACATGAAGTCTGCTTGCGTTCTTCTTTCAACGCTTCTTGACAATTTGGTACATCAGTGGGAAACGGGATGTCACTTGTCATTAATGACTTGGGACCGAACCACCATAGTTCGTGATCAACAAGTTCAGAAGGTAATAAGCACAATCTGCAGGATTTTCCTTTCCATGAACGTGAAACCAATTTTCTTCTGGCAAAATTGATTGAATTTCAGATACTCTGTTGGCAACAAAAACTTGCCATCTCTTTGGGTCAGACTTCAACCAAGATAGAACAATGGTTGAATCACTCCATGCGTATACTGATGCTACTTCAAAATGCAAAGCAGCTCTCGTTGATTTTATGAGGTGCGCCAGCAACACCGCAGCACATAACTCTAGTCTTGGAATAGATAAAGTTTTTAAAGGAGCAACACGAGTTTTTGCAGTTAAAAGTCTCACTGTAATTAACGAATTCTCACATGATCTGACGTAAATCACTGCACCATAGCCTTTCTCCGATGCGTCACAAAATCCGTATAGTTCAACTGTTGTATATCCAGGTAACAGGACATTTCGAGGAACACGAACTGAGTTTAATAGATTGATTTCTCCCCACATAGCCTTCCATTTTTTGCTAACTTGCTCCGGAACTGGATCGTCCCAAGATAACTGTAGTTTCCACATTTCTTGAAGCAGAATTTTAGTTGATATTACCTTTGTAATATCAACTAAAGGGGGCTATCCATCCCATAGGATCGAACAATTTGGATATAGTTGACAAAATGGTTCGCTTAGTGGGAATATCTTTGTTTTTGAATTCTATATCTGGAATATTGCATGTAAATTCCTCTAAAGAAGGATGCCATACTAAACCAAAGACTTTGATAGCTTTGTTTTCGACAATTGTATGAGAACCTTTGTTTTCTGAACCCTTCATTAGTGCGTTTTCTAATACTGATTTTTCATTTGTTGACCATTTATGAAGCTCAAACCTACCCTTTCTCAAAATCTCTTGCAATTCAAACACCAACTCAGTAGCTTCTTAAATATCATTTACACCAGTCAACACATCATCTACATAAAAATCTCTTAATACTTTTTCTGCCGTTTTTGAAAAATTAACCTTTTCATCAAGGGCTAATTGTTTTAGATCTCTAGTTGCTAGATATGGAGCTGAAGTAGTTCCATATGTAACAGTATTTAAGCGAAAGGTCTGAATTTTATTTTCACGACAATCTCTCCAAAATATTCTTTGGAAATCCCGATCCTCTGGATGAATATTGACTTGCCGGTACATCATTTTGATATCTGCTGTCACTGCAATATTATGGAAACGAAATCTTAAGAGGATACAAATTAAATCCTCTTGCGTTTTCGGGCTACTCATCAAAACGTCATTGAGTGAAACACCCGATGATGTATTTGCACTTGCATCAAACACTACGCGTAATTTTGTGGTTAAACTCGATTCATTTATAACAAAGTGATGTGGAATATAATAATGTTGATTTTCTACATTAGAATCTATGGATAAAATTAATTCCATGTGTCCTAAAGACAAGTATTCCCTCATGAATTCCTTGTATTGACTATAAATTTTTGGCATTGAAGAAAGCCTTTTTTCCAAGTAAAGGAATCTACGAAGTGCTGTTTCACGCGAATCTCCTAAACCCTTTCTATTTGGCTTGAACAGTAGCATGACTGAATACCTCCCATTGTTGTCTCGTGTGTGGTGTTCTTCAAAACGTAATTCACACTGCTTTTCTTCACGAGTTAGAGGTGAAGAATTTGGAATAGACTCCAGTTCCCAAAATGACTGTACTAAATTATCTGTATTTACACTCAAGTGATTCACGACCACTGGATTCGAATTTGGAGATTCGAGATTTGTTGTACCTGAAATGATCCAGCCTAATTTTGTACTCATAGCGAACTGAAGATTTGGGGCGTGCTGGATGATTTCTCCGTTGATTAAATTCAAAAAACACATTTACACCTAATAAGATATCAATATTTGCTGATTTGTGAAATAATGGATCAGCCAAGCGTAAGTCATTAAACTTATAACAAATGTTTGCAGGTAGAGACACATGAGGAATTTTGTCAGTCACTTTTTCTATCACAAAAGCAGAAGTTGAAATCTGAAGGTCACTTTCGAAATGAGAAGTGAATATTAGATCCACTACTCCGTTACTCACAGTATTGAAAGAACCTAAACATGAAATTGAATCTGAGCTATCTCTAATTGTCAAACCTAATTTCTTTGCGCATTCATTCGAAATGAATGACTCCCAGTATCCAATAAACATCGACACTTAACTAGTTCTTGTTTGGAACTCTTAACTCTAATTAATGCAGTGCCCAACAAAATATGAGTAAGTTTACTATTATAAGCATTATAAGAGCTCGAAGCACATACAGTTTATATTGTAGGCTCCAAAGAATTTGTAATTGAATTAGAATTCTCTTGAACTTTGGGAATAAATGCGGTAGCTTCTGGGGATAGAACACTCGATTGATTTTTTGGATTATAGTTTCCAAAATGTAATATACTATGATGCGGTTTGCCACAGTGTTTACATTTGTTAATACTCTTACACTGTTTAACTTGATGCACACTAGATAAACAACTAAAGCACAATCTATTATTTTTCACAAAATCTACTCTTTTGGGCACCGTTAACGGCAGGAATATAGAACATTTTAACAAATTATGATCATTATGACAAAAAATACATTTGAGATTTGTAACGAATGTATTCACTTTATTATTTAAAGGTTTATAACGTTTACTTACTGAAATTTTACTATTTTGCAAAGTTCTAGCATAATTTTTCAAAAATTGAATTAACTCGTTTAATTTAGGTATTTCATCTTTTTTAATTTGTCTTTCCCACCACAATTTGGTGGAAGAATCTAATTTTTGCAATATTACATATAGTATCAAAGTATCACTGAAATCATCTATTTTTTTATCAAAATTTCTAATGCACGAATAATTTCATTTACGTTATCTACTAAACTCAAAACAGCAGAAGCCGATTCACATTGAATTGTATTTAACGACATCAATCTTCTGATATGACCAAATACTTGTTCACGTTTATTGGAGTAACGATCCTCTAATAATTCCCACGCTGTGAGGTAATTACTGTCTGAAATTGCTAAAGATTGAATAATTCTAAATGCATCACCTTTTAAAGAAGATTTTAAATATTGAAGTTTTTGAGCGTTCGATAAATTAGATTTATTATGGACACTTGCTTTAAAGAGATCTTTAAAAGTTATCCAATCATGTAAATTTCCGCTAAATGTTGGTAAGGTTAATTTAGGAAGCTTAACAGTTTCTAATAAAAATCTTCTGTCCTTACATCTGAATTTGAGTGAGAGCTCAATTTTTCATTTTCTCTTTTTAATTTAAGTATAACATCATCAATACTTTCCTTAATATTTAATAGCTCCTCAACGAATTTGTCGATATCTGTTTCTTAACACACATTAAACAATTCATCAAATATGCTTTTTAACTCGTTATTAAATAGTTCATATTTTTCAATAAACAAATGACATGCAGTAGAATCTAAATTTTCCCAATTAGTTTTTCCTTTAAACTGTGGGAGACCGTATGCTTAATAAACGAGGCGATGTTTAAGGATTATTACTTTCATTTATTCTTATGCTCATAAGATTTTACAAATATGCACATTTAGAAATTGTACTATATATGAAATGACATACTTCTGGCAATGAAAATAGCATTATAAAAGTTTCAACAGTAATATACATATTGAATCAAGGTATATATATATATATATATTGCATATTATTTACAATGTAGAATTACTCAACTACGCACATTAAATGAAAAATGTGTACTTTAGATTCAATTTTACAATAACAATTGAAATATTACATTAATTCAGCAGCAGGATACATTATTTGGATTGCAAAAGTAAAGAGTCAAAAGGTAATCCTAATGTAAACAAACAATTGAGAATATTACTAAGATCAGGATTAATAACTCGACAGTTCATTATTTAAATTTAAGCATTCAAAATGTACTATTAACAGGCTCATAGAAATTGATAGATATTTACAAATACTGGTTGAACACAGGCAATTTCTATATTGTTGTCAACACTTACTTATACAAAATATATACATAACAAAATAAATACATACAAGTATTTTAAACAAGTGAAAAATAACCTGAATTTTCAAGAGTTAACTTCTCGCACACTTGCATATAAGGCATAAAATTGTTAATAAAGAAGTATTAGTAGTATCAAGTAATAAAATAATTAAGAAGTAAAAATTTGTACCTACATACCTATAACAGTAGTTTTGAATACAAAATTTGCTATTTTAACAACCACAATAAAATAATTAAATCTAAGATGTACAATGTTGATTTTTTTTTTTTTTTTTTTTTTTGAAACACAAGATTTGATGCATAATGTACATTTTCTTTTTAAAGTTTGAAAGGAAAAAGAAAATTAATTAGACAAATATTATTACTGATATATCATTTATCAAAAGCAATTTGTAACATTAAATCATGTGCTATTAATTGTAGTAATCTGAGATGATCATTCCTAGTTTTAGTTTTGTAAACTCAGAAATAAACAATTGAAAAAAAACATTAAAATGATTGAAAATACATAATTTACCAGTTGTTATATGTAATTTAAAATATATAAATATCTTTAAGTGTTTGAAATTTATGCTAAAGTCAATTTAACGTAAAGAAAATAAAAATACATGCATATATACTATGTTATATAGTGTTCCAGATCTTTCGGAAATCTGACATGTCTTCCACTTCTAGTTTGTTTAGCAGTTTTCTCATTTGATTGAGATTCAGTTCTATTTACGTGAGACATAGTTTTGTCTTTTGGATCTTGATCAGTTTCACTAGCTTGTTGTTTTGATATTTCAGTAAAAGGAATATCTTCGGTGTCATTCCAGACATAAGCTCGTTTTACCCGATCAATTGAAACTGCCTTTTTTTTTCCATTTATGAGGATGGTGAACACTTTGTTCGATGGATTACTTCATGAGGTCCTGTATAATTGTGCGATAGTGGTGGCTGTACACTATCAATTCTCAGAAAAACATGTGAACAGCTCTTTAAATTAGTTGGCACAAACATAGAGCTATTCGAATGTGCAGATGTTGGTATTAATTGTAGTGCTCTCATTTTCTCCCGTAAAAATGAGACATAGGTTTGATTGCAGGTGGTGGTAATCTTATCTGTGGAGAAAAGATCAAAGGGCAATTTAGAGTAGTTCTATAAACCAGTTCTGCACAAGTGGCATTGATATCCTTTTTTACAGCAGAACGCATGCCGAGTAGTACAATTGGAATAGATTCACTCCACTTCGAATTCTCATGTGCTTTAATGGCACTCTTGAGATGATGATGCAGCCTTTCAACCAGACCATTGGCTTTTGGATGATAGGCACAGCAACGTATTCTGTTTGTGCCAAGAAAATTACTCGGCTCTCTAAAAAGACTTGATTCGAAGTATGTACCTTGGTCTGCTGTTATAACAGTAGGACAACCAAAACGGGATATCCAAACGGATAGCAAAGCTCTACCTACGGTTTCTGCAGTCATATAAGCAGTTGGGATCACTTCCATCCATCTCGTAAAGCGGTCAACTACTGTCATGCAGTAACTTTGACCATTAGAAGGTGGAAAGGGACCAATGAAATCAATGTGAATGTGGGAAAATCTGGCATCAGGTAAAGCAAAAGTACCGATTGGTGCTTTAGTGTGCCTATGGATCTTGGAACTTTGGCAAGGATGACAAGAGTTATAAACCATGCTTTAATATCGCGCTTAATGTTTGGCCATACAAAACGTTGAGTTATTATTTTGATAGAGGCAGCAATTCCAGGATGTGAAAGACCATGCACTTGTTGGAAAACAATTTTGTGGTAATCCTTGGAAATGAAAGGTAGGGAAACATTGGTGGAAACATCACAAGTAAGAGTAATATCTTCAAGAGGAAAATATTGTTGCTTAAGTGTTAAAGATGTCGAGTTGGATTCCAGGAGTTGTTTAAGTTCTTCATCTACCAATTGGGCTGCGGATAATTTCTTGTAATCGAGGCAACTTGCTTTGGAAATGGAATCAATTTCGATCCGAGATAATGCATCTGCTACCAAATTCTGAGTTCCAGGAACATGTTGTATGTTTGTAGAGAACTGGGAGATAAAATCCAGGTGTCTAAGTTGACGTGGACTACATTTGTCAGCTTTCTGTTGAAAAGCATAAATGAGAGGTTTCTGATCAGTGTAAATCACAAACTCTCTTCCTTCCAACATGTGACGAAATCTTTTGACCATTGTGTATATGGCCAGTTCTCTGTCGTATGTAGACCAGTTCTTTTGGGACGCAGACAATTTCATGGATAAGAAAGCAAGTAGTTGCCAGACATTCTCATGATACTGAGCTAATGCACCACCGACAGCAAAATCTGAGGCATCAACGCAAATGCTAAGAGGTGCATTTGGCATGGGGTGATGTAACAGAGTAGAATGTGCTAGGGCTTGCTTCATGGATTCAAAAGCTGTAGTAGCTTCATCCATCCATTCTAGAACTTCTTCAGACTTCATTTTGACATTTCGTTTTGGACGTTTTTTATTCCTGATGCCTTTTAAAAAATTTACTAAAGGAGCAAGGATATGGGCAGCCTGTCTAATGAAACGTCTGTAGTAATTCAGCATTCCAAGAAAACGATGCAATTGAGTGATGGTGGTTGGTTGAGGAAATTTTAAGATTGCTTCCACTCTATCCTCTAAAGGTTTAATTCCAGAACTGCAAACTTGAAAACCAAGGAAATTTAAGGTGGGTACACCAAAAGTACATTTAGATAGGTTTATAGAGAGTCCATATTGATCCAACCGTTGAAAAAGCAACCGAAGATGTTGGATATGCTCGGCTTCAGATGATGATGCACCTAAAATGTCATCAATAAAAGCATAAACAAAATTTAATCCTCTTAAAACCTCATCAACAAAGCGTTGAAAAGTAGAGGCAGCATTACAAAGGCCGAATTGCATTCGAGTACTCTCATACAAACCGAATGGGGTTATAATTGCAGTTTTATATATATCCTCTTCATTTATGGGAATTTGGTAATAGGCTTTATATATATATAACTAAATCTATATGTGAAAAAATATTTTTGCCATGTACCTCTGAAGTGAAATCTAAAATGTTTGGAATAGAATATTTATCTTTTTTAGTTTGGGAGTTTAATGCATGATAGTCAACCACTGGTCCCCAATCATTAGAATCTTTTTAGGTACTATGTGAAGAGGTGATGCGTAATTACTTTTAGATGGTCTAATATGGCCTAAATTTAACATGTGTTGGAATTCAGATTTGGCAATTTTTAAGCGATCAGGTGCTAAACGTCTTGCCTTAGCAAAAACAGGTGAACCAGATGTCTCTATAAAATGCTTAACATTATGCTTTACCTCTTGTGAGAAAGAAGATGGTTGAACAATTTTGGGGAATTCCCTCAAAAACATCATGAAAAATGCTCTCACCAGAAACGAGTTTAATGGAATGAACTTCAGGTGAGACAAGTTTACAGATCGCACTCTGTTTGGTTGCATTATCTATTAATTTTCTATTGCGAAGATCAGGAGAAATATTAAAATGGTACAGAAAATCAGCTCCAATGATTGGCACAGAAACAGATGCTATTAAGAAAGGCCATCTAAATACTCTTCTCAGATTTAAATCGAGAGTTAAAAGTCTCTTACCGTAAACGTTGATAGGAGATGTATTAGCGGATGATAGTTGCTGAATACAGTTGCCTTTCCTTTTCTCAGAAATCGAAGATGGGAGAACACTGACGTCAGATCCGGTATCACTGAGGAAAGCGATGTTGGATGATTTGTCTTTAATGAAAAGGTGACGTGAAATATGCGGCTGCGAGAAGGTAGTCGCAATAACTCCTCGCTGGGTTCGTTTTTTTTACAGCTGCAGGGTGAATTGCATCTCTTCGCCCTTTCTTGAAATTTCCTGTGGTGTCAACAAAACCCAGACTCCCTGGAACGGGAAAATGATCTACTTCGGGAATGATTTCGCAAGCGAGAATTATTTCTTCGCTCTGGAGTCCTTTGACGCATTGTAAGATCGTCGATTCTTCTGTTTAGCCTCTCAAATCTTGGAGGATACGGTTTTCGCTGGATGAAGCGTAGGCGTTTGTAGAAAGTGAAACATTGGGAATGCTCACTTCGAGGATTCTGTCGGCGACTTCTGCGGCTTTTTCGATGGTTATTGGGGTGATGGATGCCAAGATAGTTTGCACTGAGGTCGGTAGCTACTGAAGAAAAAGTTCCAACATAAGCTCTTTCGGAACGTTGTGCGAAGATGCACCCCTATTCATTGTCCTGAAGAGTTCTGAAGGCTTCCTGTCTCCTAGTTCTTCGCCAGTTAACAGCTTCCGAATTTCTTGTTGCGATGACTCGCCGGTTCGCTGGATCAGTTGAGCTTTAATGGCGCCATAGGGATCCGTTTCATCAGGAGTGATTATTAAGTCTCTTACAATTGCGGCGGCTTCTGGTGGAAGGTTTAAAACAATATAGTTGAACTTAGTGCACGTGTCTGTAATCGCTTTCGGTACTCCGAGGGCAAAAGTTCGTTCGCACGTGGAGAACCAGAATTGAAGATCGCTGAAGTTGTATGGAGGAATTTTAACTGCGGTGATTTCAGCCATTTTTCCAGTAAAATTAATTAATAGAAAGTCAAATGAAGGTAATTATTTGTGAATTGTTCAGGTCACCATTCTGGGAGACAGTATGCTTAATAAACGAGGCGATGTTTAAGGATTATTACTTTCATTTATTCTTATGCTCGTTGACTTCTCTCGGAGGGACGCGTGCGCTGCCAGGGAAGTGTGTAAACGGAATGCATGCACTGGGCCGCTGTATTTTAAAAGCTAACGCATGCGCAGATTTCATCCCAGTTGCCTGCGCGAGCAAGCACCTCTTGCAATCGCTGGAGGTCTCGCGCATGCGCAGATCGCAATGGGAAGCCCAAAAGGAAAAGTTTAGAGAGAGAAACTCTAAAAAAACTTAGCTAGTTGCGTTTTTAAAATTTTCTTTTTCTTTAGTAAATTCTCTCTCTCACCTTGACTCATTTTTAAAATGTCACTCAAAAGGTATCACTATCACAAAAATTACTTACCTCTTCGATGTCTTCACTTGAAAATAATTCACAACTAATGCAAATATAACCGACGCATTGCAAAGCACAATCCAGATGAAGAACCTCTCTTTACAATTCACGCGCGCGGATATAACACAAATATTCCACACAGTCAGCACTTCACTTTCTAACACAGAAATAACACTTATTTCTCACATAAAATTATTTGTACTTCACAAATGCACAACTAATTCTACTCCGGGTACGCGGACCGCTAAATGATAGCACTAAAAGCGGTCGATAGCTGTGTCTTTAAATGAATTGTCATGACTCAAAAAACACAACACAGTGGATTGCTAAAGCTCTTTGTTTTTCACCCACACACTGTACACAAACAGTTACACTCCAAAAACAGGGTGTGGCCGGAGCCACGTCACAAGCGTTTTCACTCTTTGGGTGTTGAGATGTTTCCATTCTTCACTTAACAACCACGTTGATATTTTAAAAGAACACGAAACATCAAAAAACCATAATCAAAGCCAGAAGTCTTAAATTGAATTCAGTCAGCGATTACAATGCTCTAAAACAATTGACAGTGACTCGAAAAGACTTACTATTGCGATTATTGGTGTGATTTGCTTCTACGTATTGTAGCAACGTTAAAGGTACTGGTTCAAAATTGCTTAGCCCTTCGGGGTAAGTGTGACAAATTAAATTTGTCACACTTACATATTGCAAATTTGAACAAATTTAACTCCAATATATAATGGTAATTTTTTACAAATAATTCAATCACTTGCTAAATTTGATCCAGTAATAGAGAAGCATCCTCGAAGAGTGCTAAAAATTGTGAAGAAGCTAAATACACTATCAAGTGAAAAATACTCAGAACGAAATAATTTCTCTTCTACATGAGAATTTTAAACTACATATTGTTCATAAAAATGAACATTATTAGATAATTTTATATTGCGCCTCTGATTTTAGTAAGATCGTACAAATGACATTTCTGGTAAGATATGTATGTAGTGAGAAATCTTATCTTAATGAAGTTACCGTTAAGATAAAAGAATTTTTTAGGTTTCCTTCCAGTTAAAAGATTGATTGGAAAAGAACTTTCAGATTTAACAGCTGAGAAACTTCAAAAATGAGGGCTAAATTTGCTAGATATGCGGAGGGCAGGCCTTCGATAACTGAGCCAATATAAATCAGGGGTTCAATCCACAATCTTCTTGTCATGTAGTAGCCACTCTTTAAATTTAATCGTTAATGACATGGCAAAAGCATCCTTTGAAGCCTGCGCTATCTCGACAAAGTTAAAGGTATGCTGCATCGGCTTTTTTTCTGCAACTTGACCAGTATATATATAAGGAAAAATACAAAAACCATTCTTATTTCAATATGTTCATTCAATTTTGATTTAACATACACTAATATTCAAGACACGATCAAGTACACGACAGTAACACGATCAAGATAAGTGTAAGTAGTTATTACGTTTTAGTAAAAGGTGCTGCCGTTGATTTTTATTTAAATCAGAACTGTAGTGTATTATCTGTGATAAGTACAAAACTGATATTTTATTCTTTTGATCCTTTGATATAATGTTCACTAACACCTGTCCCCGGTTTCTGTTTCACATTTTAGAGGATAATGTGCTTTCTATAAAAGCTCTTAATTAAATTTATGAATGAATGAGAAATGTTGCACAGTGTGTTTCCTAAAAAAGTAGAAAAAATTTGGGCATATTGTCAAGCTAATTTAAAAAAGTAAAATCACATATAAGCATGTGTCCTGATGATTTGTTTCGGAAATGAGTACGAAATAATTAAAAATTGAAACTTTAAATTTAATTTTTTTAAATAGGATTTTCTTACAAAATTGGGTAACTAAACAGGATTTTTTTTTAGATTTTCATTTTTACGAAGACCTTGAAGAGTGCTACAAATAATTTATTTTATGTAATTTGCTCTAATTTGTTAACAGGAATGGGTATTTTTTAATGAATAATCCATATTCTTACACTCAATAATTAAAAGTCTTGAAACATTTAAATTTTTATGTTCAACTTTAATTTGGCATGATTTATTATCAAGAATTGATGTATTGAGTAAAATACTTCAAAATAGTAAATTAAACATCGCAGAATGCATTAAAGGCTTAGATAATCTTAAAAAAATATTTAATTTTCCAAAGATCTGACGATAATTTAAAAATATTTGTTGATTCAGCAGCAACACTTGCTACAGATTTAGGTATTCATCCCAAATTTACCATCTCGAAGCTAAAAAAAGGTGCGTTTATTTGATTACGAGGCCAGTGATGAGCCAGTTTTAAATCCCCTTTCAGCAATTCAAGACTAATTTCTATTTTGCAATTCTTGATCACATGATCTCTTCAGTAAATGAAAGGTTTACCTTATTATCTGAGTGTAATTCAATATTTTGCTTCCTGTATGAGTTTCACAACATTTCTAATGATGATCTCATGAAAGCCTGTATGGATTTGGATATTAAGTTACAAGTACAGGTAAAAGAAAGTATTGTGAAAGATATATAGATGGCATACAGCTCTGTAATGACATAATTTCATTCAAAGATATTTTTCCTGGTAAAGAACAGCCAACTGAGATATTAGAAATTATAGTGAAAAATGATCTTGTTCCCTATTTTCCAAATTTTGCTCAAGCAATAAGAATTTTTTTAACCTTACCTGTTTCTGCAGCTTCAGGTGAAAGAAGTTTCAGTAAATTAAAATCATTTAAAAATTACTTGAGGAATAGTATGACACGAGAAAGGCTTTCAGATTTGGCCATAATCTCAATTGAATCAGAAATCTCTGCAAAAATTGATTTAACCGAAACTATTAACAAATTAGCTTCTCAGAAAGCCAGAAAAGTTATTTTATAGTTACAGTAAAAAATCCGACGTATAACGTGCCCATATACTTTCTAGCTGCAATTGTTAGTTTTTAGGTATATTCACCGCGTATAACACGCACACCTTTTTTGCGAAGAAACCTGAACCACACGTGCGCAATGCTCTTATATGTTTTAAAGTCCTTTATATTCGAGGTATTATTCCAAGCTTTAGTAAAAAATGGTGTACTTTTAGAATTACAACCCTTTAAGTTCATAAGGAATGTTATTTCTTTCACAGAAACAGTATTTCGATATATGTAAAAGTTTGATTTTTCTATGCTCATCTTTTTGTATTTAAAAAGCTCTCATTTTTATACCCGGCGTATAACGCGCACCCTTAAATTTCCATCTTATTTTTTGATTTAAAAGTGCGCGTTATACACTGGATTTTACGGTATAATTTATAACTTAGTCTTTGTAGAAGGACGGACACACGAGATTTATGCCTTAGTATTTATTTTTATTAGATCGTATTTTCTGAGTAAATTCTGTTGTTTTGCAATTATAATTATAAAATATATGTTTTTATTTTAAAGGTAATATTTTTGTTAGTTTATTATTTTGTTAAAGTATATTATGTCGCCATTATAACTCATTACCTGGCCAAAAAATAAAGTTTTGCACTTCTTTATTTGAGTTTTTATTAATTTTTTTATTCTTATATAATTATATGAGTTTTTAACGTCAACATTAAGTATTAGTTAAAATATGAAAATTTCTCTAGGGGGGCGGCACATTAGGTGTTTGCACGAGGGCGGCCGATACCCTAGGATCGGCCCTGAGTATCTCTAATGCCCTAATCTGATACTCCAAATGGTCATACAGCGTACATAAATTAACAGTCGAACTTTGCGAAGCATTTTGTAAAACCAATTTTAAAAGCTCGCGGACATAGAATTCTATAAGTAAATCAGTTCGACCAAAACGGGATTTTTTAAAGATTCAACAGCTTTGGCGTAGTTGGCGCCGGTGGGTGGAAAACTTTCCACTACCTCCCGAGCGCGTGAGCCGCTAACGGCTGCTTGCACTAAATACTGAAATTTATTTTCTGGTGCTATTTCAACATCATTATGAACATATTCGAACTGGCTCCAAAAAGGCAACCAGTCCTTTAAATCTCCCGAAAAATGGCGTAATTCTAACTTAGGTAAGTGAAATTTCTTTTTTACACTACCTGACTCTGGAGTTTGATCATCTAGAGTATCTAAAACTGTCTGGGAGTTTAATCTCGTCAAATCCAACTCATGTTGTCTTTGTCATTCTCTTTCTTCTTCTTGGCGCTTTGTCTCTTCTTCTTGGCGCTTTCTCTCTTCTTCTTGGCGCTTTCTCTCTTCTTCTTGGCGCTTTATCTCTTCTTCTTGGCGTTTTATCTCTTCGTTTTGGCGATTTCTCTCTTTTTTTCTGCCTTTCAGAAACAGTTATGGCTAGTACGGTTGAAACAAAGTCCAGATCATTGTTATATTCTTTTCTGTTTAAAATTACATCTATCAGTGTAGATATGGTAATTTTTAACTGTAAGTCCTCATTGATCTCTTGACACAAATAAATTAGGTCTTCTTTCTTGAAGTCTTTAACAGATGTAAACATATTGACACTTAATGATCCTGTCGCACAGGACGCCAGATGTCGTAAAAATAAATAAAAAAGTTTCTTGTATTGAAAATTAATACTCCAAACTATTAATACTGCCAAATCTCATTTATTTCACAAATTAACATGCCAACTAGAGTCCAAGACTCACCTAGTTATAAACAATTTTTTTCATGGAATACTGTTAATTAAACAAAACAGAACGAGCCCTTCCTTGTTGCCACCGCGTACAAAATAATATACTTTTTCAATATCGTTCAGTTTACAGTGACAAAAAATCAAACAATGATAAATAAATTCACGTAAACAAAATAATAAATTTAAATAATTGTTTTGCTTTTAACATAATAAACTGAAATTTATAAAGTGGATCTCACAACCAATCTGATATTTGAGTAAAAAAATTTATTTTTATTCTTCAAATTAGTTGACGTATGAAACCCATGTTTTTTGCACAAAAACTAAAACAAAGTTCGATGTAATACACAATTCAAACTCTTTTAGAAGTCTCATATGAGATGAAATGGTCACAGTTTTTACAAACAGCAAAGTTCAATAAAGCTTTACTCAATAAATTTAATTCTATTAAAACATTTTTTTCATTACTTCCTTCCATACCTTCATATAAGCTGTTGTTTGAAATAAGTTTTCGTTTTGAAGCACTTTGAATAACAGTTTCTGTGATATCTGATGTGAGAGCTGGAACATTTTGAGCATTCATTTTTGGTTAAAGTGTAGTATACGGGATTTGGAGATTTGGTGATTTTTCTTTGGATTTGGCAATTTTTATATAGATATTATGGTGAGATAACGAATTCATTATGGCTTTTGAACATTTTACTCTAAAAGAAGTAGCTTGGCAATCGATTTTGGTCGCCAAAAGAAATCAACATCTCCAAGGGATATATTACTGTAGAGTTTCTTAACTCCTCATCCTTTTGGGATTCCCATTGCGATCTGCGCATGCGCGAGACTTTCAGCAATTTCAAGTGGTGCTTGCTCACGCAGGAAACTGGGATGCAATCTGCGCATGCGTTACCATTTAAAATACAGCAGCCCAGTGCATGCATTGCGATTACACACTTCCCTGGCAGCGCACGCGTCCCTCCGAGAGCAGTCAACGAGCATAAGAATAAATGAAAGTAGTAATCTTTAAACATTGCCTCGTTTATTAAGCATACTGTCTCCCAGAATGGTGACCTGTACAATTCACGAATAACTACCTTCATTTGACTTTCTATTAAGTAATTTTACTGGAAAAAAATGGCTGAAATCACCGCAGTTAAAATTCCTCCATACAACTTCAGCGATCCTCAACTCTGGTTTTCCACGTGCGAACGAACTTTTGCCCTCGGAGTACCGAAAGCGATTACAGACACATGCACTAAGTTCAACTATATTGTTTTAAACCTGCCACCAGAAGCCGCCGCAATTGTAAGAGACTTAATAAGCACTCCTGATGAAACGGATCCCTATGGCGCCATTAAAGCTCAACTGATCCAGTGAACCGGCGAGTCATCCCAACAAGAAATTCGGAAGCTGTTAACCGGCGAAGAACTTGGAGACAGGAAGCCTTCAGAACTCCTCAGGACAATGAATAGACGTGCATCTTCGCACAACGTTCCGAAAGAGCTTATGTTGGAACCTTTTCTTCAGCAGCTACCGACCTCAGTGCAAACTATCTTGGCATCCATCACGCCAATAACCATCGAAAAAGCCGCAGAAGTCGCCGACAGAATCCTCGAAGTGAGCATTCCCAATGTTTCACTTTCTACAAACGCCTACGCTTCATCCAGCGAAAACCGTATCCTCCAAGAGATTGAGAGGCTGAACAGAAGAATCGACGATCTTACAATGCGTCAAAGGACTCCAGAGCGAAGAAATAATTCTCGTTTGCGAAATCATTCCCGAAGTAGATCAATTTCCCGTTCCAGGGAATCTGGGTTTTGTTGGTACCACAGGAAATTTCAAGAAAGGGCCAAGACCCTGCAGCTATAAAAAAAAAACGAACCCAGCGAGGAGTAATTGCGACTACCTTCTCGCAGCCGCATATTTCACGTTGCCTTTTCATTAAAGACAAATCATCCAACATCGCTTTCCTCATTGATACCAGATCTGACGTCAGTGTTCTCCCAGCTTCGATTTTTGAGAAAAGGAAAGGAAACAGTATTCAGCAACTATCAGCCGCTAATACATCTCCTACCAACGTTTACGGTAAGAGACTTTTAACTCTCGATTTAAATCTGAGAAGAGTATTTAGATGGCCTTTCTTAATAGCATCTGTTTCTGTGCCAATCATTGGAGCTGATTTTCTGTATCATTTTAATATTTCTCCTGATCTTCGAAATCGAAAATTAATAGATAATGCAACCAAACTGAGTGCTATCTGTAAACTTGTCTCACCTGAAGTTCATTTAATTAAACTCGTTTCTGGTGCGAGCATTTTTCATGATGTTTTAAGGGAATTTCCAGAAATTGTTCAACCACCTTCTTTCTCACAATAGGTAAAGCATAATGTTAAGCATTTTATAGAGACTTCTGGTCCACCTGTTTTCGCTAAGGCAAGACGTTTAGCTCCTACCTAAAAAAGATTCTAATGATTGGAGACCAGTGGGTGACTATCGTGCATTAAACGCCCAAACTAAAAAAGATAAATATTCTATTCCAAACATTTTAGATTTCACTTCAGAGCTACATGGCAAAATTGTTTTTTCACATATAGATTTAGTTAAAGCCTATCCCCAAATTCTCATAAATGAAGAGGATATACATAAAACTGCAATCATAACCCCATTCGGTTTGTATGAGAGTACTCGAATGCAATTCGGCCTTTGTAATGCTGCCTCTACTTTTCAACGCTTTGTTGATGAGGTTTTAAGAGGATTAAATTTTGTTTATGCTTTTATTGATGACATTTTAGTTGCATCATCATCTGAAGCCGAGCATATCCAACATCTTCGGTTACTTTTTCAACGTTTCGACCAATATGGATTGTCTATAAATCCATCTAAATGTACTTTTGGAGTACCCACCTTAAATTTCCTTGGTTTTCATGTTTGCAGTTCTGGAATTAAACCTTTAGAGGATAGAGTGGAAGCAATCTTAAAATTTCCTCAACCAACCACCATCACTCAATTGCGTCGTTTTCTTGGAATGCTGAATTACTACAGACGTTTCTTTAAACAGGCTGCCCATTTCCTTGCTCCTTTAGTAATTTTTTTAAAAGGCATCAGGAATAAAAAGCGTCCAAAACGAAATGTCAAAATGAAGTCTGAAGAAGTTCTAGAATGGATGGATAAAGCTACTACAGCTTTTGAATCCATGAAGCAAGCCCTAGCACATTCTACTCTGTTACATCACCCCATGCCAAATGCACCTCTTAGCATTTGCGTTGATGCCTCAGATTTTGCGGTCGGTGGTGCATTAGCTCAGTATCATGAGAATGTCTGGCAACTACTTGCTTTCTTATCCATGAAATTGTCGGCGTCCCAAAAGAACTGGTCTACATACGACAGAGAACTGGCCATATACACAATGGTCAAAAGATTTCGTCACATGTTGGAAGGAAGAGAGTTTGTGATTTACACTGATCAGAAACCTAACATTTATGCTTTTCAACAGAAAGCTGACAAATGTAGTCCACGTCAACTTAGACACCTGGATTTTATCTCCCAGCTCTCCACAAACATACATGTTCCTGGAACTCAAAATTTGGTAGCAGATGCATTATCTCGGATCGAAATTGTTCCATTTCCAAAGCAAGTTGTCTCGATTACAAGGACATTGCCGCAGCCCAATTGGTAGATGAAGAACTTAAACAACTCCTGGAATCCAACTCGACATCTTTAACACTTAAGCAACAATATTTTCCTCTTGAAGATATTACTCTTACTTGTGATGTTTCCACTAATGTTTCCCGACCTTTCATTCCCAAGGATTACCGCAAAACTGTTTTCCAACACCTGCATGGTCTTTCACATCCTGGAATTGCCTGCTCTATCAAAATAATAACTCAACGTTTTATGTGGCCAAACATTAGGCACGATATTAAAGCTTGGGTTAACTCTTGTCATCCTTGCCAAAGATCCAAGATCCATAGGCACAATAAAGCACCAATCGGTAACTTTGCTTTACCTGATGCCAGATTTTCCCAAATTCACATTGATTTCATTGGTCCTTTTCCACCTTCTATTGGTCAAAGTTACTGCCTGACAGTAGTTGACCGCTTTACGAGATGGATGGAAGTGATCCCAACTGCTGATATGACTACAGAAACCGTTGGTAGAGCTTTGCTATCCGTTTGGATATAACGTTTTGGTTGTCCTACTCTTATTACAACAGACCAAGGCACAAACTTCGAATCAAACCTTTTCAGAGAGCTGAGTAATCTTCTTGGCACAAACAGAATACGTTGCTGTGCCTATCATCCAAAAGCCAATGGTCTTGTTGAAAGGCTGCACCGTCATCTCAAGAGTGCCATCAAAGCTCACGAGAATTCGAAGTGGAGTGAAATTATTCCAATTGTACTACTCGGCATGCGTTCTGCAGCAAAAAAGGATATTAACGCCACTTGTGCAAAACTGGTCTATGGAATTACTCTAAGATTACCATCTGATCTTTTCACCACAGACAAGATTACCACCACCTGCAATCAAACCTATGTCTCATTTTTACGGGAGAAAATGAGAGCACTACAACCAATACCAACATCTGCACATTCGAATAGCTCTATGTTTGAGCCAACTAATTTAAAGAGCTGTTCACATGTTTTTCTGAGAATTGATAGTGTACAGCCACCACTATCACAAAATTATACAGGAACTCATGAAGTAATCCATCGAACAGACAAAGTGTTCACCATCCTCATAAATGGAAAAAAGAAGGCAGTTTCAATTGATCGGGCAAAACGAGCTTATGTCTGGAATGACACCGAAGATATTCCTCTTACTGGAATATCAAAACATCAAGCTAGTGAAACTTATCAACATCCAAAAGACAAAACTATGTCTTACATAAATAAAACTGAATCTCAATCAAATGAGAAAACTATTAAACAAACTAGAAGTGGGAGACATGTCAGATTTCCGAAAGATCTGGAACACTATATAACATAGTATATATGTATGTATTTTTATTTTTCTTTACGTTAAATTGACTTTAGCATAAATTTCAAACATTTAAAGATATTTATGTATTTTCAATAATTTTAATATATATATTTTTTTCAATTGTTTATTTCTGGGTTTACAAATCTAAAACTATGTATGATCATCTCAGATTACTACAAATAATAACACATGATTTAATATTACAAATTGTGTTTGATAAATAATATATGAGTAATAATATTTGTCTAATTAATTTTCTTTTTCCTTTCAAACTTTAAAAAGAAAATGTACATTATGCATGAAATCTTGTGTTTCAAAAATAAATAATAATAAAAAAAATCAACATTGTACATCTTAGATTTAATTATTTTGTTGTGGTTGTTAAAATAGCAAATTTTGTATTCAAAACTAGTGTTATAGGTATGTAGGTACAAATTTTTACTTCACAATTATTTTATTACTTGATACTACTAATATTTCTTTATTAACAATTTTATGCCTTTTATGTAAGTATGCGAGAAGTTAACTCTTGAAAATTCAGGTTATTTTCAACTTGTTTAAAATACTTGTATGTATTTATTTTGTTATGTATATATTTTGTCTAAGTAAGTGTTGACAACAATATAGAAATTGCCTGTGTTCAACCAGTATTTGTAAATATCTATCAATTTCTATGAGCCGATTAATAGTACATTTTGATTGCTTAAATTTAAATAATGAACTGTCGAGTTATTAATCCTGATCTTAGTAATATTCTCAATTGTTTGTTTACATTAGGATTACCTTTTGACTCTTTACTTTTGCAATCCAAATAATGTATCCTGCTGCTGAATTAATGTAATATTTCAATTGTTATTGTAAAATTGAATCTAAAGTACACATTTTTCATTTAATGTGCTTATTTGTAAAATCTTAGGAAGCGTTTTGTGCAAACCATTGTTTTTATTGTATTGTGTAGAACATAAGTCCATTCATATTTATTTTAACATTCCAGTACAACATACATTTCTTTCATGTAGATTTTCAACCCTTACAAGTTTTATTTTCACTATTTCCATGTATTTAATGTTTATATTTTGTTGTCTTATGTAACATTTGTTGTATTTGTGTTCTGTAATTATTTATCGTTCGCCTGCTCTCTGGGGGATACTCTGTAGAGTTTCTTAACTCCTCATCCTTTTGGGTTTCCATTGCGATCTGCGCATGCGCGAGACCTCCAGCGATTGCAAGTGGTGCTTGCTTGTGCAGGCAACTGGGATGCAATCTGCGCATGCGTTAGCTTTTAAAATACAGCGGCCCT
>BMAO01036244.1:0-42165 GCA_019973975.1 Trichonephila clavata
TTTTTCTAAATGGGTTGAAATAGTTCCTTTAAGGAAAGCTTCGGCTAAAGCAATTGCCAATGCATTTTTTGAGAATTATATTTCGCGTTATGGAGCTCCTGTAAGTTAATTAGTGATAATGGCCCCCAAATGATATCCGAAGTTTTTGAGCAAGTATGTCGCAGGTTGAACATAAAACTCGTTAAAACTGTGGTATATCGTCCACAAGCTAATCAAACGAAAGAGTTAATCGTACTCTTTTAAAAATGATTTCGAGTTTTGTCGCGGATAATCACACTAACTGGGATCAATTTCTGCGTGAGTTTAGTTATGCTTTAAGGACAGCAGTACATGAGAAACGGGTAAAACACCGGCGGAATTATTTTTAGGTCGAAATTTAATACTCCATTTCAAAAATTAGTAATGGTAACTGATGGATCAGACTTAGTTTGTGGAATATAGAAAAGTTGTTTGAAGAGGCTAGGATACATACAAAGCGCCAGCACGAGAAGTGGGAGAATATTTAATAATAAGAGGCGTGAAGTTAATGTGAAGGTTGATGATTAGTGTTAGTTCAAACTCACCCGTTAGAGTTCGGCAAGTAAGAAAATGGTGGGTAAATTTATGCCAAAGTTTGAGGGCCCCTATAAGTTCTGAGTGTGAAATAATAATTTAGTAATATTAAAATTTGCTAAAGAATAACTGTTAATGTGGATCAGGTGAGAATTTACCATCAAAGAGAAATCAGAGGACAGTGTTGCCGAATCGGAAATTGCGAGAAGTAGTGATCATAATGCAGTAGCATCAGACAGGTCGGATGATAGGCAGTCGAGATTAATGCAATCAGAAAGTGATGGGAATGTCGTAGATGATCAGAATGAGGGAATTTGGAAGGTAGTAGAGATATAGTTACGAATAGACGCGATGGAGAGGAGGTGAGAGGAAAAAACGTGTCGGACGGAGTCTACTGTTTCTTCGGGGGTTGATGGGTATAATTTAGAAAAGAAAGCCACGTTGGACGGAGAGAGAGTAAAGAGGAAGGCCCGAATCTTGGGTTGAGAACATACAGAGGAAGAAAGACCGGAGGCCCAGGTATCCGGGACAAGAGAAAGTTGGCCTCGTCAATGCCGTCTCGTCGCTCCAGAAAGCGGTATAGAAAGGTGAAAGAGAGGAATTCTGAAGGAACAATTCCAGGACCATCCCGCAGTGAACAGAGGAAATCGGAAGGAACAATTCCAGGACCATCCCACAGATTCAAATACAGTAGTTCCCGTCCATTCAGCAGGAAAGGAACTGCCCTTACAACTTCGGAGCCGACGTCGAGTGGACATCAACCAGAATCAGAATCTCACAAATGGAAGGAACGCCTCAGCAAGAGCATATCAGCTTCAGCGGACTCAATGGAAGAGGAGACCAGAAGATGGGAGCTCAGAGAGGACAGCCTAGGAAAGGTCATCCAGTACAGAGGCCGTGTTGGAGACAAAGCCTATGCAGATTGGATCTAAAGACTAGCAGGTTGTATAATTCTAATTTGTTTATTTTTCCTCTGACAGACAGTTCAGAGTATTTTCTATGTAGGCTAGTCTATTTTTTTTTTGTAAATTAGCGTACAAAGTCACTGCGTTGTGTGCATTTTCATATCGATTGAAAAAGCTTTTGTATTTAATTTTTTTCCAAATTGTGGAAAAATATTTGTTGAATTGCAATTGTTTTGCTACACTTCAAAGCGAGGCTTTATATGTGAGATTACTTGTATTGTTTGTTGTAATATATTCATGTAAAAAATGTATATATTTTTGTGTGTAATTATTAAGATGTATAAGTAGTGTCTGGTTTCGGGGCGCGGCGTAATTAGGATACTAACAAAAACATTAACAGCGCAGCGCAATTGATTGGGAATTTTTTGAAAATGAAACCAGATAAAGGTTATTTTTGTTATGAGACTATATATATAAAACATAATGTATGCCATATTTATGTCAATAAGGAATTGTATAAGGTTCTATGCATTTAATGTCATGTTTTAGAAGAAATTGAAAGGTTTCTTTCAGGCCAGCAGTCCCTGAACATAGTGATGAGATGAAAGATTGATGTCGTACGAAGATATTATTGTAAAATTTTTTTATATTTATTAGCACTTAAGTAAAGTGCATGATCTGGGTTTTTTTCCTTAAAAGGTTTCCCTGATCTTCGCCGAATGGGATGCACTGTAGGGAACTTATGTACAAGATCAATAAATTAGAGTGGAGTACCCTTTGAGTAGTTATTTCTGTGTGCTAGTTTAATTAAAGTTTCTAACTTAGTGAGTTAAAGTTTTCTGCAAGTTCTGTGTTTTCAGGCATTCTAAAGTTCGTGAGTTAAAACTTTCTACAAGTTCAGTGTTTTCAGGCATTCTAGAGTTAGAGTTAAAATTTTGTGCAGGTTCAGTGTTTTTCAGGCGTTAGGTGTATTACGCGAGTTCTTCCAGGTCGTTTAGAACTTCATTAAGTCACGCTTTTTCTCGGAGGGGGTTGTGACGGGTTCTTACGCGTTTCACTAACCTCCTCGTACTCTTTAATATTTTATTTATTTCAACCAATCTCCACCGGAAGCCAAAGCGTGATTTATGCAAATGAGATATTTTATATAAGTTCGGGTTTAGCGAGTTAGAGAGGGGGAAATGAAATGAAGGGAGAATGAAATGAAATGAGAAGGTGTTTTTCAAGTGTAAGCGTAGACGTTGTGAGTAGAGTCTATCGTACGTTGTGGATGAAATTAGTTCATAAAAGACCTGTGAAATAGCAGAGAAAGGAGTCGCCTATTAAAGGAATCCAATCAAGATATTAAGGAAGCAGCTAGACGAACCTGCCATAACATAAGAAATCAGGTTAGTTTTATTTGTTCCAATTAAGTATAAGTGTGTAGCTGTAATTGTACGCGTCGTCCCTTCGTAGATTCAGATAGGATTCCGTCATTCATAATTATTGAATCCTTCTCATTCTCCACTGTGTTTTATTGTTCTTAAAATTGAATAGTATTTGTATAATCTCTTAATTAAGAAAAGTCAATAAATAAGATTGATTTGTTAAAATATGTAGTGATTTATTATGAATTCAACACATCCAAATTCAGGTAATAACCGAAGGGGAGTTGATAATCTAAGAGGTAGCGAGAGACTACGGCAAGGTTATAGATGTCAATATTTTTCGAAATATTGTATATGAAAAAAATGGGCACATAAAAACATTGTTTTTGACCTGTTGGTGAAAATTCATGGTGTGGATATAAACAGGCTGAAAAATCGGGTAAGTCTTACAAACATAAAATGTCTTCCGGTTGCTGTTGTAGTAGCAATGAGTTCTATATTTAGATATCTTTCCCAGCTTGATTTTTTGTGATAATGTTTGCATCGAAAAACACAAAACCCGAATGAAAGTTTTCATAATGTCATTTTATCACGGGTTTCGAAAACAACATTTGTGCACATTGAAACAATTTTACTTGGTGTTATAATGCTGTTTGTTCCTTTAATGATGGTAATGTATCCAAATTAACAAAAACTTCAGTAAATGGCAGTAGGACCTGGAGAATATTCGGTAAGTGCCATGAAAATTCTCGATAGAGAAAAATTAATGAAAGCAAGCATGCTTTTTCTGCTTTACTGTCTTATATAGATTATATTTTTTAATTTGTGTCTTCTTTCTCTATAAATTAATTGTATGCATGAACTGGAAATATTTATTTTATATTGCATATATATTATATATACTGAGTGAAATTTTTGAGATATTCCTCAGACATTTAGCTAAAAAGCAGATGTTGTAACATAGAAAAGGAAATTTTTTATAAAATTCATTATTCTACTGTGCAAAAATTACATTTTTAAACAGACTGATCAATTTTTTAAAAAAATTTCACTTCTGTATAAAGATAAATGTTAATTTAATGCACACATAAATTTTTAAGCTTTGTTTTCAATAGATTCTTAGTAAAAGGTACATAAATATATCCCAAAATGCAATGCCCTTTTTCGTTGCACAAAACTTGTTACATACAAAAAATACACAAATTTCATGTTTAAAAACATAAAATCAGTTTTCTTGTTGTTGTTTTGGATACCATTTATGTAATATTTTAAGAATCCTTTTAATTCTGATACTTTAAGAAATTGTGTTTACATGTAAATTTATAAAACACTAATGAAATTTTTTGAAATGTCGTATAATGATGTATTACCAAAGCCATATTTTCATGTATTGACACATTTTTACATGGTATTTATGATGCTTATAGTCAAATTGGATGGACAGTAATGTATCAGAACAGAAAATTCTTCAAAAATTGATGCATAATTTGAGAAAAATGATGCAAATGCTATAAAATATCTCGATAGATTAAAAGTGAAAAATGCTATACATGTATTTTCTGAGGAATCTAAGTAAAAGAAATAAGTAAAAAGTCTTAAAAGTTATTGAGAATAAGCTAATTTTTGAAAAAATAGTGCAAATACAGATTGTAATTCATAATTTTTTTGATGAAGTGACATTTTATAATAAAAATGCAATTATCTCAAAACGGTGTTTTTAAAAATGCGTGTAACATTTTCTCAGAACCTATTCAACGGAAGCACTTGCAATCTTCACTGAATATTACTGATATGTTAATATATATACTGAAGTGAACTTTATTAATATACCGATAATATTTTTGTAAAAGCAGTTATCGTGAAAAAAAATGACATTTTTCAAAAAATTCATAGTGATACATTAGGATGAAAGTTTTTGAAAAAACTAAACAATATATTTAAAAAAGCTCACTTCAGTTTAAATAAAAAAGTCTAATTAATGTACAGAAAAAAATTTAAGTCTGTACATTTAATATTTTATGAGAAAAAGGCACATAAAAATGCTCAATTTAACATTAGCGGGATAGGGGGTACCGACTTACCTTAAATTTTAAAGACCCTTTTTCCCCCCCAAGAGGACTGTTAGTAAGAAAAATTCAAATATACCCGTGACAACTTATGGGGGTGGTGGTCTAATCGGCACCCCTCTCTCTCTCCGTCCTGCGCGGCTCTAGGTGTGTGTGTGGGGGGGGGGAACAAAGCATCACCAACAAACCATAACAACAATTAGTTTCATTAATCCTTTAAACACACTTAAACAATCACAAGTGAAACTATAAGAGGAAACCTAGGAGTGATATCTAAAGCGTTGTCTATACCTGATACCCAATTTCAAAGTAAACCCGACTACGCGAAATAGATAAGGAGAACAAGCACTAATGAACCGATAGCTATTTCTAATTCTACTATCTTAAATCTTCAATCTAATCATTAAATCTCAGCAATTACTTCCTTAACGCGCGCTAGGTTTGTGAATGAAATACTCCAATGTTCACACTTATTTAACAGCTTCACGGCTCCTTCTCTTTTTACATCTACAATACCTAGACTTTATACAGTCAAACTAATTTACATATCACATGTTCTTCTTGAAAGGCTGTGAATTAATGTGAATGCTAGCCTCAACGTTCCCCCAAGATGATTAATAGGAAAAATATCGCGAATAGATCCGTCACAAACATTATAAGACTTTCAGTGCAATAACCGCATAGTTATGACACAAAGGACACATTTGGATGATTTTTTTACGTGATAGAATTATTGGCCACCTGGAATATGAATGCGCTTATATAGAAGTATCCGAGGAACTTGGACTTGCCCAAAGGATCATCTCTAGGCTTTGGCAAGGATTCCAGCATAATAGAAATGTCAATAGATGTTAAAGTACAAATCGCACCCGAGTTAATATGCCGAATGAGGACCGGTATTTGGCAGTTACTGCAAAAGAAACAGACGGAGCACCGCGTCAGACCTGTCTCGTCAGCTTTCTTCGGACACTGGTATGACAGTTTCAAAGCAGACCGGGTACAGACGCTTAGGACAGATTGATCTATATGCTCGTGGACCTGTCAGATGTGTTCCAATTACTGCAACTTACTGTCGCCTGGAATAGAGAGCATGTATTGTGGACAGCGCAACAGTGGGCTCATGTGTTGCTTTCCGGAGAGCCCAGGTTTAGCTTGCAGTTTGATTCTCTCCGAACTTTCACAGGGAGAGCGCCATGTACCCATTTTCACCAAGAGAACATCATTGAACGACATTGTTTCCGTGGCGCAGGATTGTTTGTTTTGGGGGAATTACTCTGGGTTCCAGAAATGACGTGCATGTTCAAATTGGAACCATGACATTCCAAATCAATCGAGAAGTCATTCTGGAACAACGCGTACGTTTGTTTCGGGGAGACAAGGGAGCAGAATTCGTGTTTATGGATGACAACGTCCATCCAACCCATGAAAAAAAGGAAACGAATGCCTTCAATTCGGAGAATATCACCCGTAATGACAGCGCAGCATTCTCACGGGACTTGAATCTAGTAGAGCATGTATGAGATATATTTGGCTGACGAGTTGCAAACCACCTCCCACATGTCTACCGGAACTTCGGGGAGCCATGCTTAAAGAGTGGTGTAATATACCCTAAGATCAAATCGATAATTTGATACTCAGCATGCCTAGGTGTTGTATGGATTGTATTGCATCCTCTGTGAGACATACTGTGTATTAACCATCATACCAAGTAGTCGAATTAGGATTGGTTCAAAATTTTCTTACCTGACTTATTGGTTTTTTAAACTCTAATAGGGAACACCATCCATTCTGTTACCTGCAAATAGTTACTTAATGCTTTAAAAATGAACTTGTCTGAAAAGAAATTGAATCTCGATAACAAAGAACGGCCACACCCCAACGAGTTTGAACACACACTGTTTATTTACTAACGAATATTACACCGGAATGCATAGCGTGCCATCTGTGGACTGTAAGATGAAACATACCACCCCCCTTGAAACATGGAGGGGTTTCAAAATTAATAAATTAACTTAAACATATTAAGTTACTAAACATACTAATGAATTAAGTATAAGAATTAATTCAATAAGGAATTAAGTTAAACATACTAAATGAATTCAAATTTACAATAAAGTATACTTCTAAATTAATGAAATTAAGCATTTGGATTTACAGAAGAATAGATGACTACAACAATGCTAGAAGAAAGAAAAAATTAGACATAATTCACAAATGTTCAAGAGTTTATAGGAAGTGGACACGGTTTTGCAAATGGTCTAACAAGTTCACTAGTTTGTGTTTTCACCTTGACCACTCGAACCTTACCGTCCTTACCAGGGAACGTTTCCGTGACTTTCCCTAATTTCCATTGTAGTGGAGGTGAGTTATCGTGCTTGATTAAAACAAGATCTCCGATGTCAAGGTTCTTTTTAACGATGCACCATTTGGATCTTTATTGTATCAAGGTCAAGTACTCTGAAGACCATCTCTTCCAGAAATGTTGGGTCATCCTTGTAAGCAATTGCCAACGGTCACAGTGGCGAAGGTCGTCTGAAACTGTAGGTTGGGGAACAGCTGTTAATGCCTTTCCTATGCGAAAATGTCCTGGGGTCAGAACATGCAGATCATCTGGACTACTAGATAATACACATAATGGTCTAGAGTTGAGGCATACTTCAATTTGGCTTGATAACGTGGCTAGTTCTTCGAAGGTGATACTAGTGACTTCAACAACTCTGTTCAAATGAAACTTGAAAGATTTCACTGTAGCCTCCCAAATGCCTCCAAAGTGGGGAGCAGATGGAGGATTGAAGTGAAAGGTGATGTTGTCTGTTACCAAGAATTGATTAATGGCATCTTCTTTCATCAAACTGCCGGAACTCCCTTTTGAGATCTCTGCTAGCTCCGTAGAAGTTGGTTCCTTGATCGCAAAAGATATCTGATATTTTACCTCTGCGAACCACGAATCGTTTTAAACAAGCAATAAATGCTCTTGACGTTAAGTCGCTAACGACTTCAAGATGAACCGCCTTCGTTGCGGGGCAGACGAAGACGCAGATGTAGCACTTTGTATTGCGGCTTCCTCTTCCCTTGGAACATCGCATCAAGAACGGGCTGGCGAAGTCAATACCAGTTCGTTGGAATACAGAAGAGGGGCAAACTCTGGACTCGGGAAGATCTTCCATGATTTGTTCGGTGAATCCTGGAAGATTTCTGAAGCTTTAGATACATCTTCTTACTACTCTTCTAACTGCATTTCGAGCTGAAAGAATCCAAAATTTCTCTTTGAGAGCTGCTTGGAGAAGTTTCGGACCGGTATGAAGAAGTTTCAGATGATAATCGGTGATAATTAAGTTCACAACATGGTCGGTTTTAGGAAGCAAGATGGGATGCTTCTGCGATTCTGGAAGTATTGAATTTTTCAGTCTACCACCGACACGAATTATTCCGAAGTCATCGTAGAACGGAGTCAAAGGAATAAGCTTGTTGCTGAAAGGAAGCTGCTTGCCCGCTGAAAGATAAGAGACTTCCATCGCAAAATGATCATGTTGGATAAATTTAACAATGGCTTTCTCGGCTTCATTCAATTCTGCCGTTGAAGAAGGACTTTCTTCTTTTATACGCAGCAAGAGAACAGTTCTTCACAAATCTTAAACAGTAGGCAATTACTCTTTTCAACTTATTCCAAGACGAAATTTTTGAAAAAACTCTGCCTTGAAGGTGGCATCAACCATGGTAAGCATAATCAGCTTGGATGTTCTTTTGGCTTCGGCAGACATGCCTTCTTGTAATTGTGGATTATCTTCAAACTCTCCAATCAGAAAGGTAGAACTCCTTAACCAATCAGGTCCATTGAACCACAAGTCACACTTTTCTAGTTTAGTTGGCGGTATCCCTCTCGTTCCACAATCAGCAGGATTTTCTAGGCCGCTCACAAAGTTCCAGTGCACGTTAGGAATCAGCTCTTGAATTTGTGCTACTCGATTAGCTACGAACGGTTGCCATCTTCTCGGTTCGGACTTCAACCATGCCAATGTGATCTTGGAATCAGACCATGCAAAGGTCTCAGAGATTGGCACTGTTAGAGTTGGAAGGGTTGCATGTAACAAATTGGCAAGAAGTAAGGCAGAATAAAGCTCTAGTCGAGGTAGAGACTGAGGTTTTACTGGAGAGACACGTGTCGTAGAAGTTAGCAGTCTAGATATCCTGATTTGGGTTGCATCCTTCGAACGAATGTATATAGCTGCACAGTAGACCTTCTCTGAAGAGTCGCAGAATCCGTGTACTTGTACATCTATAGCCTGTGGAATTAGAATACAACGTGGAATCTTGATTTTTGTAAGTAGAGGCAGTTGCTCTTGAAATATTCTCCATTGTCTTGCTAGAGAATTTGGTAGCTCTTCGTCCCAGCTTAGATGATGACTCCATAGATCTTGAAGGAAGATTTTAGAAATGATAACTGTAGGTGCCAACCAGCCTAAGGGGTCAAAGATTTTGGCGACTTCAGAAAATACCTTGCGTTTAGTCCACACGTCAGTCTCATTTACGGTAATGGTAAAGGTGAATTTATCAATATCTGGAAGCCAAGCTATTCCCAGGATCTTGATAGGTCAATCATCCTTGATCGTGTGTTTAGAATCAACTGCTTTTAGTTCTTCTGGCAAGTGGCGAGTAAGTTACGGAGTTCCTATCCTCGAAGGGGATGTACCTCCTCACCAGAATTAAATAAAATTGATTACTGAAATTAGTGTTGCATAAAGTAAAGCAAAAAAGAAGAAATTATGTGTCAGTGGAACAATTAATGGGCAGTGGCATTCCGCCTGCTTGAAAAATAGCGAGTGGGTGGAGTCCGCGCGCCGTGATGCGATTGGCCATTCGATAGTTTTCCCTGGGCGGGCAGAACCTCCCAATGATTTGAGTGTCGGAGCCTCTCAATCCTACCGGTGGGCGTGGAAAGCAAATGGCATGTTCAGTGAATTGTCGAACGGCCGAAACAGAAGGATTTGAACAACATGCGTTGTAAGAATACCTGAAAAATAGAAAAACTGTGGGAATAAAGAAAAATATTTTTGAATAAAATAAATTTTAAATGGAACCAACTTGCTCAAATGCCTGTAAAGGTGTGATGGTAGAGATAAAATGGATATCGTGAGCGGGCGTCGTGTCAGCTCACGATGTAGAGAGAATAGTTCTTCTGGAATGTTTGCAAGTGCTTCAGGATCATTTGACACCCATTTTCGCAGAGAAAATCCTCCTCTTTTCATCATCTCCTGTAGCTCAGATACCAGTTGAATAGCCCCCTTCCTTGTCGCACTTCCGCTCAGCAAGTCATCAGCGTAAAAATTACAAAAGGTAGCTCTTGAAGCGGCTGGATAAATTTCTTGCTCGTCTATGGCAAGCTGTCGCAAGGTTCTCATGGAGAGGAATGGTGCTGAGGACGTACCATACGTAACAGTAGTTAGACGATATTCCTTTATAGGTTTGGTTGGAGAATCCCTCCAAAGAATTCTTTGCCAGTCTACGTCTTCCTCATGAATTTTAATCTGGCGGAACATCTTTTCAACATCAGTGCAAATGGCTACATTGAAAATTCGAAACTGGATGAGAATAGGGAAAAGTTCTGGCTGTACTCTTGGACCAACCATGAGCAGATCGTTGAGAGAGAGTCCAGACGAAGTTTTACTTGAAGCGTCAAAGACTACACGAAGCTTTGTTGAACAGCTGGTGTCCCTAACAACTCCATGGTGAGGAAGGTACAAACTATTGCTGTTATTAATTTCAGAGTCCGGAACAAGTTCCATGTGCTTTAGATTAAGGTATTCTTTCATGAAATTTCGATAAAGTTTGTATTTGTCAGGATTAGAAATGAGATGGCGTTCCACGCTGACTAGCCTACGAATTGCATTTTGTTTCGAATTTCCTAACCGTGTCGGAGGAGTGTGAAATGACAACCTTACTGTGTATCTGCCATTCTCATCCCTAGAATGTGTCTTTACAAAATGATCTTCACAAGCCTCTTCTAAAGAAGTTAAGGGTTTATAGCACATGACACATGATCTAATTCCCAGAATTTATTGATTAGATGATCCGATACTAACTGAATGTGATTTACATGGAGAGAATTTTGCCCACTTGAATTTGCCTTACCACCAATTATCCAACCCAGTTCTGAACGAATGGCAAATGGCTTATCCTTACCCAATGATAACGTTTGACCTCTTAGCAATGACAAAGTAAGGTCAACAGCTAGGAGAACATCAATGGACTACTTTTGTAAAATGCTGGATCAGCCAGAGAAATATCCCCAAATAATTCGCACTTTGAGGAATCTAAATCGTGATGTGGGATTATACCTACAATTTTGTTGATCACGTAGACGGACGCATGAAAAAAATTTTGAGATGGAAAATGTGAGGTGAACTGAATCTCAGCAATCCAATTTATACGCGTATCGGATGCGCCCAATTAAGATATACGAACATTAGCTTTTTCTTTTCGCAAACCCAGCCTTTCTGTACATTCATTTGTAATAAGCGAAGCCTGGCTTCCGCTATCCAAAAGACATCTACAGGTTTGATAGTTACCCCAAATATCTCTTACTTGAATTAAAGCTGTGCAAAGAAGAATTTGAACATCTGGGTTCACATCAGAAATACACGACTCTAGAATTTTCACTTGGCTCACTAGTATGTGGCATAGGGACCGGAGAAAACACATGAGCGTTGACAGAAAGTCCACTAGAATTTAACACATTTACAGCACCCTGTCTTCCCCTAGCACCAGCATTTTCGATATGAAGTAAACTGTGGTGGGGTTTCTTGCACCTTTTGCATCTAAACTTGCTTTTGCAAATTTTTACACTATAAAACTGAGTTAAACAGTTAAAGCAAACATTATTCGTTTTAACGAAATCTGAACGGCCTTGAACTGATAATTTTAAGAACGTATCACACCTCGACAATGGATGATCTCCCTTACAAAGAGGGCATTGTGACTGTGCGTTGGACGCGACCAAAGTCACCTTTCTTTGAACGTTTCTCTTAGTAAATGAACTCGTAATGGATCTCGCTTGTGTTACAAGGAATTGTAACAATTCATCCAACTTTGGAATGACATCAGTAGGAAAGGTTCTCTCAAACCATGTTCTGGAATTTATATCAAGCTTGAACAATATCATATGCATTAAAAGGGTATCTGAAGTCGGATCAATTTTGTATTCAAGGGACTCCAACATTCTTACAAATTCCTTAGTGGAATCTATCAAATTTAAAATTTGTGTGGATGATTTTCCACTCAAGAGATGACATAATTTCTCTTTTATTAAGTATCTATCCTTTAGCAATTTCCAAGCGATTTCGAAATTATCATTGGTAATGGATAAAGAATTTACGATTTTTAATGCATTTGACCTTAAACTCTCCTTTAAATATTTCAACTTTTGCGCTTCCATTAAATTTTGATTGTTGGAAACAGCAGCTTCAAAAAGATCGGAAAAGGCAAGCCACTCCTCAGTTACACCAGAAAATATAGGTGAGAACAACGTAGGAAGTTTCACTTCAGCTGACTGAGCTGAGACTGAAGTTTGGCTTGAACCTTTGTTTATAACCTCAAAATCGGAATTTACTACAGAAGGCACAAGTTGAGTGTATAGTGACAAATATTGCCTCTAACATATCTAAAATATCGTCCTTTTCCGTACAGTAAGTTTCTTCGTCCTTTTCCTAAGAAATACTTGTAATAGAATCCAAAACATCCTTTACCTCAGTTCTAAATTCTAAGAATCGATTTTTCCGAGCCAATAAACCCACATTATTTAATTTCTTAATTTACTCTTCTGTTTTCTTTGGCAATTTTGTAACCGAGGATTTAACACTCTTTTTTTCTTCAATAAAACCTCAATATCCATTTGAATGTACCAAAAGGAACGATTTAAAGAAAAATCAAATAAACACAGCTGCTCGCGAACGGATAATTGTCAAGTCGACAGACGAAACAGGATTCCACTTGCACCCCGCGAAAAAGGGGGTAAAAGGGGAAAAATAGAGGGGAGAACTTCTAAAAGAATTACTACGGAAAAACGAATAGGAACTTTAACAACGGGGAAACGAAACTCAAGTTTCTTATTTTTTATGTTACAGGAACGACAATGGCAGAAACACACAAGTAATTTACCACTAATAATGAAACAACAATCAATTAAACAACTAACTATATTTAAGCAGATTAAACTCTTTTGAATCCACTTAATTTTGAAATATTACACTTCGAAAATTTATTTTTGAGCATAGTTCACACAACAAAAAATTTGAATTTTTCATGAATTGAATGAAAACAATATGTTTTAGAAAAAATATAATTTGAATTTTTCATCAATTGAATTATGACAATATTTTTAGAAAAAATATTTGCCGAAAGCACAACAAGCCAGGAATTTTGAATTAGAATGTTTTACTACTGAGCTCCGGCTGTTAAAATGGTCGAATTAGGATTGGTTCGAAATTTTATTACCTGACTTGTTGGTTTTTTAAACTCTAATAGGGAACACCATCCATTCTGTTACCTGCAAATAGTTACTTAATGCTTGAAAAATGAACTTGTCTGAAAAGAAACTGAATCTGGATAACAAAGAACGGCCACACCCCAACGAGTTTGAACACACACTGTTTATTTACTAACAAGAACATTAAAACGGAATGCGCAGCGCGCCATCTGTGGACTGTAAGATGAAACACCAAGCATATAATATTGGTTTTTGTAAATAAATTTTTTTTTATAATTTGCTCCAGGGAGCAAAAATTGCTATTTTTATTAATATAGCATTTTTATATAGCAACTTTCTTGCTCTTTATCTTTTGTTTAATGAAAAGACTTTACAAAAAGTCCCCTTTTTTTGCGTCTGACTTTTTCTTTGCCTGAACTTGCATTATCCTTAATTTATGCGCATGAGCGTAAATTAAAAAAATTATACTCGTGTCCATAAATAAAGGATAATGACAGCTTTGGCAAATAAAAGTTCAGAGGCAAACCAAACGTGCCTTATCATTAAACACATTGATTACACTAAAGACAGAAAATAAAAACATGTAGCATATGCATGATGCCAATTATAAGAACTACAATTTTTGATCTCTAGAAATATTCTAAAAAACATCCCCTTTACAAAAACTTAATATTGCATAGTTGGTATGATGGTTAATATATTTTATGTCGTCTTTGCGATAAAATACAGCCGGTACAGCGCCTAGGCATGCTGAGTATCAAATTATCGAGTTGATCTTGGGGAAGATTACTCCACTCAGCAAGCAATGCTCTCCGAAGTTTCAGTCACATGTAAGAGGTGGTTCAAAAGCACAACTCGTTGATGTCCTTTCGTCGAACATCTCGTCGAAAGGAACAAAGGAAGTCCCACACATTCTCTATCGGATTCAAGTCAGGTGAGAATGCTGGCCATTCCATTAGGGTGATATCCTCAGATTGAAGGCATCTGTTTACGATGTTTGCTGGGTGAGTATGTGTGTTGCTATCCATAAACACAGATTCTGTGCCCGAGGAGTCGCTAATCGAACGTGCATTTTGTTTTAGAATGATGTCCCGATAGATTTGGCCTGCCAAGTTTCTGATTTGAACATGCAGATTTGTTCTGGAGCCCAGTATAATTCTTCTCAAACGAGTAATCCTACACCACAGTAACATTGTCCTTTAAAGACGTAGTCTTGGTGGTAACGGGTACCTTGTGCTCCCCATACGAAGGTCCAATGGGGATCAAAGTACAAGCTAAAACTGGACTTTTCATAAATCATCAACAAGCCAACTGGGAGGATGATTTTCTTCTTCAGGTCAACTGCTAGCGACACGAGTTGGCGCGAGAGGAACACATTTGACAAGCCTGCGAGCATATAGATCAATATGTCCCAAACGTTTGTTCCTGGTTTGCCTTGAAACTGCCGTACCCATGTTTGTAGATAGCTTGCGAGACAGGTCGGATGCTGTGCTTCGTTTGCTTGTTTTGGAAATTATTGCCAAATACCTGTCTGCCTTCGGCTTTGTAACTCAGGGGCTACCTGTACTGTAATGTTTATTGACATTTCTGTTATTTTGGAATCAGGGCCGGACCATGACCTTTGGTAGCCCTGGGCTAACGATATCTGGGGGCCCCCTAAATAATTAAAAATTTTGCCTTTTTCCTAAAAATTATTGTGCAGAAAAATTTAAAATATACGAAACTTAAAAGTTTTTTTTCCCAAAACAATTTAAATACGTTATAAGCAATAACATAATTTACAAAAAAAAAAAAAAAAAAAAAAAAAAAAAATCCTACACTTTTTTTATGCTGATTATTCTTTTATTTGCTCATCACATTTTAAGTCTTTGGAGAGGTCAATATTAATAGAAAGAAGTGATTAATAGCTAAGCCTAGTATTTGTCACTGTTGTCCTATATTTGTTTTCTATGTAGGGCATTTTAGAGAACGCACGCTCCGCTTCACAGCTAGTAATACAGATCGTTAGAAAAATCTTTAAAATGATTACTAATTTAGAAAAACCTGAACTAGTTTCTTTTCAAAAATTAAATTGTATATTATCACTATATAAGACTCTAGCTCAATTTTAGATAAGTTTTTAACGGAACACCTTCATTGACTAAATGTTGGTCTACATCATCTGAATCGTAATCAGTAATAGCGCGTATATTCTCCAGGTCGACATTCTCCTTACTTTGATCTTGCAAATCCATCAAAAATTTTAATTTCTTATTATATTTTGCATATATATACACTTGAATTCTTCTATTTAAATCAAGGATTAGCTTATCTAACAATACAATAATCGTGTCTCTTAAAATTTTCCGTCCCATACACAGCTTTTTCTGTGAATTTATCTGTAAATTTTGAAACAACCCGTCTCTAGTCCACATCACTATATTCTGTTTCTACATTAGGACTTAATTTTTTGGCTGGGCTTTGATACTCCTTTCATTTTTTATCTGATTCACATGTCGTACATTGCTTATAGACGTTTTTAATGACATAATGAACTTATTCAATTCACAGATGTTCAAACATCAAGAATCTGTTATTTTTTTTGTTAACTGAATTAAATCTTTCTAAAATTTCTTCCCAATATATAATTAAAATGGCAGTTTCGAGTTTTGTTAATTTCTTAAATAAATTTGCTGCCTCTTTTTAAAATTAATTTTCTCATTTTCATTGTCATTAAATGTCTTAAGAAAATTCATGATAGTACAATATTTATATCTTGAGGCTTCAAAAGGATCGTAGTGACAAGACCATCTGGTCTGGCTTGAACTTTTTAAGGTAAATTTCAGTTGAAGTTCACGATTTAGAAGTTTCTGCCTATAGATCGAAGTAGAAAAATAAACATATATTTGTTGCACTAAACCAAAAAAGTTCACGATTTCAGTTGCAACCTTAACTGATTCTGCACAACTAGATTAAGAAAATGTGCAGAACACGGCACATAATTAGCGAATTTATTTATTTATTTCTTTTAGAAGAGCTTGCACAGCAGTATATGGACCGGACATATTGGTAGCGTTGTCGTATGACTGTTCCCTACAATTATCCAATAGCAGTCGATTTGTTTCTAAAAACTCTTGAAGATAATTTAATATAAACCAGTGTGACTACTAATATTAATTAATGAGACACATTTTTCATGCACTTTCCCCCGAAAACGTTATCGTAGTAGCAAGTTAGTCACTGGGGGACAAATCTGCTGTTGAATCCATCTTTATTGTATAGTACTTTGTGTCATTGTTATTTATTTGAGTTATATAATTGTTTAATGATTTGCTTGCTCATGATCTCAACTATTTGCTCATATATTGTTTTTGATAAGTTCGATATTAACGATTTTGGTCGTAATTCTCGTAGTTCAATATATTCACGAATGAATGAGTCGAACTCTGCTAGCAGTGTTTCAGGGTACCCATAAAATTACCATTATGAGGAGAACTAAAAACTTCCTTGGTACCTCTAAATCAGCGATACCCCCCCCCCCCGTGGCCCGGTCTAGGTCCGTTAAAATGACAAATTCAATTATTTAGGAATAATGTATTAAAAATTTAGAGAGCTCTATCAATCAAGCAATCAAATCTATGAATTTTGCTATCGATATCGTTCTGGTACAAATTGTGAAATCATTTTTTCTTTTTGTTATTGAAATGGTTAGTGATAACAAATAACAATGCAGTAGCGACCATTTTATAGGTGTAACTAATTTTTAACTAACCCTCATGTCTAAAAAATATTTGCTGTTTCAAGACTATTGGAATCTTGACTATTTCGTAGAAAAAAACAAACATGGATCAACAACTTGATTGATTTGTCGTGAAAATGTTATAAACTCATGTCCATAAATTAAGGATAATGAAGTTCAGGCAAAGAAAGAGGCAGAAGCAAAACAAATTTGACTTATTTGTAAAGTCTATTTATTAAACAAAAGGTAAAGAGCAAAAAAAGATGCTATATGTTTGACATAATTAATAAAAATTGCGATTTTTACTCCCTGGAGCAATTTCAAAAAAGAACCTATTTACAAAAACAGTATAACATGGTTAGTATGATGGTTAATACTACGGAGAATGTCTCCCGGACGATGCAATGCAGGCCTTACAATGCCTACGCATGCTGAGTATCAAATTATCAATCTGATCTTTTTTTTTTTACTCGGGAGAATCAAGCCCAATTAAGGGGTTTCGAGCTGTGAATCGACCCTCCGAGATGTAACTTTATTAAGGTAAACAAAAAAGTGTACAAAGTGGTCCTGAAGGAGGGACCCTCCCCACAAAATTCTTGAGAAAAGGGGGGGGGGAAGGGAAATACAGATGGAAAACTTTGCAATTTTGTATAACATTGCAAATACAAAACAAAAAAAAAACAAAAAAACCACACAACACAACACAAACACATACACCGACGCTGTCTAACTAATGAGACAGGAAAGACATGAAAAAAGTAATAAGAGAAGCGGGGAAACCCCTCCTAAAAGGGAATTCGAGAAAGGGGAGGGGAGGAAAGTGCAAGAAAAAGATAGCGGAGGTCCAGAAATGCTTTTGTTGTTATATTTTGGAAAGAGCAATAATGGCCGGTTCACGAGCGGCAGCAAAGTGGGATCCTGGAAGAAGACCCAAAAGAAGCAGGGGGGTGCCAAACGGGAGGCACCATATCCAATAACCTCCCCTCTCCAAAAGCTTTGCACCCCAAGGCAATGAAAACAACAGAGAGGGAATGCAAACCAGTCATTCTAAAAAGGAGAAGAAAGGGGGAGGGGAGGGAGACATTGGCCAAATGACGAGATCCAGCAAATGGTCGGAGGAAAGTCAAATTATTTTTTTGAAAAAAAAAATTAAAAATTAAAAGGAATAGCAAGAGGAAGGCCAAGAAACAGGCAAAAGGAGGGCTTAAGATAGCCTATCACAAATGTATTTGGAAATCACAAAGCAAGAAATTAATTTATTGTGGATAGAGCGAATATTAGTAACAGAGTTAACCCAACGAGAAAGAGCATTTGGATTGGGATTAACAAGATGATGATCGGCAGTGAAGGGACAGTGGAAAACGTAATGATCGGCATCCCCCAGCGACCCACAAATGCAATTTGAAGAGGAAAGAAGATTGATCCTGGGCAAGTAAGCGGGGAAAGGGCCATGATTATTTAGAAAATGGATCAGATATTTAGAAATTGGAGGAATGTTAAAGTTAGGATTTTTAAAAAAGCGTTTGACCCTAAGCCCCGTATTGCAATCATTCCAATAGGAGGTCCAAGACTCTAGGACAAATTTATTTAAGGAACTAGAGAGATAGAAGCGAGGAGCAGGGACCGAAAACACTTCACCATCATAAACAGCCTTTTTTGCACAAAAATCAGCGTAATCATTATAGATGTTATTGTTATGCACTTTGACCCAGTAAAGATTGTAATAGTTCCGGAATTGAAACAATTTAAGCTTATTAGAATTGAGATAACTGGATTTATTTGTAAGATTATTAAGAAAGAGAATAGAGAAACTATCAGTATAAATGTGAATTTTAGTATTATGATGAACTGCCCAACAGACAGAGAGGCCGATGGCAGAGAACTCTGCCTGAAAAACAGAATTGAAATTTTGAATTTTAAAAAGATATGTTTTAAAGGGAAAGCCCCGATAAAAAATGCACACGGCGAAACCAACCTCGGAACCGATTTTGGAACCGTCAGTGTACACTTCCCACTCAGTTGGGCCCTCGAAAGTATTGATAGGGAAGGAAAGAAAATCCGGAGGGACCTGATGAAGAGAAATATAAGAGTCCAACTTCGAAGCTGGGATAAGACTTGGAAGGTTATCGTTCCTGTTGTTCCAAATTTGGAATTTAATGTATAGAGAGCGAATAATAATATGAATGGGGGGAATCTCCCCGATAGGATAGTAAGAGCATCTGTAGGAGAGGTTTTATAAGCTTTGGTAATTTTTAATAAGTAAATCCTCTGAATGGATTTAAGTTTTTGTATCTGGACAGAGGTCAGGAATCCACCCCATACTCCTGCTCCGTAAGAGATGATTGGTTGTACTACAGAATTATATCAAAGTTTCATTAGGGAAATATGCTGGTGATTGAAATTTCTGGTAACACGATGAAAGTTGGAGGAAATCGAGAGAATCTTATCTTCGATGGAATTTATATGGAGTCCAACATAAGAGATTCTCTATGTGGACACTCAAGTATTTGTATGACTTGGCGATATGGATGGAATTCGGACCAATTTTAAAAATAGGATTGCTCCTGAAGGTCGAGCTCCCACGAAAGCCACTGCATTGAAGAAAAGGACATTGGAAAACAACAGAAACGGTTTTGGCAGTTGCTATTGACAACTTAAGCTCGGAAAGCTTAGAATCGACTGAACTTAAGATTTTGTTAGTATTATTCTCAAGTTCCCTACGCGAGAGGCCAAAAGAGACTACTGCGAGATCGTCCGCAAAGGCTTGAAGAAGAAACAGTTCAGAGTTCAGAGAAAGAATAGGGTTAAAATAAATATTTCAATGAGTAGGGGAAAGCACGGACCCCTGGGGGCAACCTTTATAAATTTGTTTTTTAATTGTAAAATAATTATCAGCCCAAATAATTACCCTGTTATTGAGGTAAGAGTGAATGAATTTCTGAAAGTGAAGGGGAATATGGAATGAATGAAAAATATTGAAGAGAGTCGACCAATCCACGTTGTCAAAAGCAGATTTGATATCGATAAACGTGGAAGCAGTATGCTTATGCGCCCGTGTATTTTTAATGTGATGCACTAAATTGTCAACAGCCTCAATGCAACTGCGGTTTTTCTAAAACCAAACTGAGACCCATGGAGAATTTTATTCTCAGAAATCCAGAGAAGAAACCTATTAAGAAAAATTCTTTCTAAAATTTTGCTAAGAGTGGACAAAAAACAAATGGGATGATAGGAGAGAGCAGACGATGGGTCACGCACAGGCTTTAGAAGAAATTTAATTTTAGTGTCCTTAAAAATGGAGGGGAAGTGGCTAAATTGGATGCAGAGGTTAAAGAAACGGAAAAGCAAGTTGGGGAAAGAATTATAAAGAGCTTTCAAAATAGCGTAGTCAACGAGATCAATACCCGGGGCTTTACCTCCCCGAAGCTTCCGGAAAACGACGTCAACTTCACTAGGTCTCAGGCCAGAAGGAGAAGAGCTGTTATTGAAGACAGAGGGGATAAGAGGAGATCCTGAAGGAAAATGAGAATCAAGAAGAAGGCTTATCATACTTTGGAAGGTGGAGGCCGGGTCACCAGTCGAGATCTGATGAAGATTAGTAGGACTGGTTAACTTCCCGAAAGCTGCTTTAAATGTAAACCCAAAATTATTAGAACTTGTTGAACAGAAGGATTCCCAAGCCTTATTCTTGGTGTCAATTATTAATTTTTTATAGTAGGCCCGAAGGGCCTTATACATGGAGTGCATGGAAGCAACCTCGTCGACCGGCAGGCCATGTTTTGTGAGGGAAACAATCCTACGCTTGTATGCGTTAAGTTGATTTCGCTGGATTCTTAGAGAATTGTTCCACCATTTAAAAGAAGGAGTGCTTAAGACCCAGCGATTTCTAAGAGTTGAGAAGGCAGAGGCTTTTGTAGTGTTTATTAATAAGCAAGCGAAATCGTCCAGTTGTCCAACTGAGGAGATATTAGTCTGATCTTGGCGAATATTACACCACTCATAAAGCAATGCCCTCCGAAGTTCCGGTAGACAGATGGGACGGGGTTGACGGGCTGCAATTCGTCGGCCAAGCATATCCCACACATGCTCTATTGGATTCAAGTCCGGTGAGTATGCTGGCCAATCCATACGGGTGATATCCTCCGATTGAAGGCATTCGTCTACAATGTTTGCATGGTGAGGACGGGCGTTGTCATCCATAAACAGAAATTCAGCACCCATGGTGCCCCGAAATAAACGTACATGTTGTTCCAGAATGACATCCCGATAGACATGGCCTGTCATTGTTACACTCTGCACATGCAGGTCAGTTCTGGAACCAAGAATAATTCCTCCCCAAACGAGCCATCCTGCACCACCGTAACGGTGTCGTTTAATGGTGTTCTCTTGGGGGTAACAGGTACCTGGCGCTCTCCATATGAAAGTCCGGCGAGAATCAGACTGCAAACTAAACCTGGACTCGTCGGAAAGCATCACACAAGACCACTGTTATGGTGTCCATAATGCATACTCACTACTCCTGGTTAATCGCAGGCAACAGAGAGTTGCGGTAAGGGGAACACATCTGACAGGCCTACGAGCATATAGCCAATGTGCCCTAAGCGTCTGTACACGGTCTGCCTTGAAACTGTCGTACCGGTATCTGAAGAGAGCTGACGAGGCAGGTCTGATGCTGTGCTCCGTCTGTTTCTTTTGGCAGTAACTGCCAAATACCGGTCCTCATTCGGCGTTGTAACTCGGGGCGACCTGTGCTCTAACATATAATCACATTACCATCATCTTGGAATCGTTGCCAAAGTCTGGAGATGACACTCTGGGCGATTCCAAGTTCCTCGGATACTTCCAGCTGGTATGTCCACATTCCAGTCGTCTGATAATTCTACCACGTAAAAAATCATCCAAATGCTTCCTTTGTGCCATAACTATGCGGTTATTGCACTGAAAGGCTTTTAAAGAGCTTGTGAACAATTTTATTTCTTTGCCACCATTCCTTATATACCCCTCTCTTACACTCTCGTCATTGTGACGTACTATCCGCGCCATCTTGTGGTCTCCTGTAATTTGCATTTTCTTCTTTAAGATGTGTCTGATAATTCTACAGGTGAAATTTTTATTTTAGAGTTCAATTTCTGTGTGATTCTGAATTATCCTTAATTTATGGACATGAGTGTAAATAAAAAATATAATATTGATCGTCACTGTACTACTAAACACAAAACTTTCAATGCTCTTATTCTTGAGGATCCATTTAAAGACGAGATAAATTGATTTTCTTAAAAAAAAACTTTGAAACAGCTATAAATATTTTGCAGGTGGTAATTTCCCAAAATGCAGAGGTAACAAAAGCATCCCATAAAATTTAATACATTATATATATTGACAAACATATGAAATTGTTAATAATAAACTTAAGAATTATTGCAGAAATTGTTAGAGTGTTTCTTAAATGTTTCCGATGTACTCTTTGATGAATTCAGTTATTTGATCAGATATTGTTTTTTATAAAATCAAAAAATTTAAATAAATTTGAAACAAAAATGTGCAATAAGAACAGGCAGTTTATACAGATAATACTTATTTCTCAGTCTGTAGTTCAATAAAAACTCTTTGCTACCACATCCTGCGATGGACAAATTAATATCTGAAATAAAAATATGTAATGCTTTGGCAAAAGAAAAAAATCAAATTATCCAAGTACTTGGCAGCTTTGTTTTTATGCAGTAGAATGCAGACAAGGGGCTTGGGATCATTGATAAACGGAAATTGAAAAATTCCCCCGGAACTGGGTAAAAAATGAATGAAACCTATATTTTGTGAGTTTTGTTTGATATAGTTTGGTATATAGTTTTAAAATAAGATCCAAAATTATGAGATTCTATATTTTGACCAATTTTTCACATTTTAAATGTCCTTGATCTTATAGCTTCCCCCTCTCTTTAATCCTCACGTTGCGGCCCTCGTAAAATACATGTCAGATGTATGTGGCTCAGTGTAAAAAAGGGTTGAGTACCCCAGCTCTAAATGCTTAACATCTTGTAGCCAAATGCTTTACTTCCGCAAAAGCACGTTTGAGGAAATTGTGGTAATATTCTGTATCTTTTCTTAGATTCTCCTGTAATTGTTTATCTAAAAAAAGACTTATTTTCTTTTCGTGTCAATTAAACTAACATTGAATTTATATGTTCAATAGAATTTTCATGATTTTCTAAACAACTTCTTACGTGTTTCCAATCAGAAAAGCCAATTGTATATTAAGAATTTGTTTCAGAAAAAAGTTTGCAAGTGAAACAAAAAACATTACCAATACTAGTTGAATAAAAAAGCCAAAATCTTTCCAGCACCCGGCCATTTTTAAGTTTTTTAGTGAAATGATTATTAGAAAAGTATCTCTTTTGTTCTTTGTATTCTTTTAGAGAAACAGAATATATATTGTTTGGATCTTTATTTTGAAAATAAATCATTTTATGTGGAGAGATATAATCAATAAAATTATTAGTTAGCGACTTAGGCCTCGAACCAACATAAATAATCCTAATCTTCCTACTCCGTGTCTTCATTCTTAAATAATTTAGAAATGTGTATTTGTACTTACTTTTTACTTGAATCCAATAAACAGGTACCTAAGTATCTTTTAATTTCAGGTATTATGCATAGGACATAGCACCAAATCAGTATTATATTGTAACTTAGAATTCTCAGTACACAAAAATAAATGGCTACAGAAATAGTGCCACTACGTTTGTATAAATGCTTAATGCTCATTGGCGCCGCTCTATGATAGAGACTATCATACAGCAGCGCCGTGTACAAAAGAGTGTAACTAATAAACTGTATTAATAATATCGTGTAATAGACTGCAATTAATAGAGTGTACTTAATAGACACTCTTTTAATTACACCGAGCAACAAAATTAAAGTTTTGGAGATGTACAAAACAGGCTTTCAGTGGTTTTTATATTATTTAGTGTGCTGATTTCGAAAATGACCTACATTTGTTCCCATCACATCAGAATTTTTTTGTAAAATCGATATTTTTGCTAAAACTTTATTTGAAAAGGAATTCTTTCGAACAATTTAGCTTGGTCAATTTGGCAACAGTGGTTTTTATCCAGTTAAATCTATGTAAATATTGGTTCTTGATGAGGCAAATCAATTTCTCAGCAATTAGATGAAAAGTATGTGAGTGAGTGAATATTAACATCACCCTGTTCAGCTACACGAGAGATTTTGGCAATGAACCTCGTAATTTGAACCATGGTCGAGTGACGAGGACGATACCTGAGCTGGCACCTCCTCTCCTAACTATCACACCACATATACTGGAGAACGTTTAAGCTCTCGACAGATTTAACATACATCGCTTCCCTACACAGAGGGTTTTCAGCGGTACTAGTCTCGAACTCATGACCTGTCATGAGTCCGGTACCTTGGCCACTAGCAATTAGATGAAAATCATTGTTTCTAAACCTCACAGGCTGTCTCTGATCATGAGAAAAACAAGAAATTCTCTTGAGGTTTAAACATTTTACATCCAATTATAGTGTAATTTCTAAGAGAAAATCAGCAGCATACTATTTTAATTTGTTTGTATTAAGGTATTTACATAAAATATATAGACGATTTTCGAAATTAATGATTATTAATTTACGTATATTTGGTGGTAGGGCTGAAGAACAAAAGTAAATTGCTCTTGCTCCCAAAAATAAATTTTATATGGTATTTCATTTTTGATTTGTGTGTATTTTTACTGGTTTATTATTTTATTACTATTTTGATTGCAAGCGCTTTTTCTGTTTGTTATCTTCAACGAGGAATGGAGGCCCCCTAGAATCCGGGGGCCCTGGGCTGCAGCCCATTTAGCCCATACGTAGATCCGGCCTTGTTTGGAATCTTTGCCAAAGCTTCGAGATGATCCTTTGGGTAAGTCCAAGTTCCTCGGATACTCCTATCTGAGTACGTCCATGTTCCAGGTGGCCGACAGTTCTACCACGTAAAAAATCATTCACATGAATTTTCTGTGTCATAACTATTTGGTTATGGTGCTGAGCGGCTTACAGAACGCTTGTAAACGATTTTAATTCTTCGCAACTATTTCTAATATTCTCCTCTCTTACATTCTCCTCATTGTTACGTACTATCGGCGTCCCTTGGCGGCTTCAATTTCCATTTGATTCTGAATTATCTTTAATTTATGAATATGAGTGTAGATCGAAGATCAAATCTGATTGCACATGCAAAGGTCTTATGTTCCCAAGTTGAGAACACAAAAAATGCTATTGCCATTAGATTATAATAAAAAAAATTCTTTTTGATACTTTAAAATCAGACTGATAGAAAAATTCTGAAAACACGAAAATAACTAAAAGTATTCTTAATATTATAGATCAAATTAAAAAAAATAATAATTTGACAAATATTTTGTATTTGTATAACATATTAGTATATTCAAATAAGCTTGTCATATGCAAATTAGAAATATTTATTAGTCATAAAAAAGTTTTATGCTATTTATCAAAATGCATCTTGTCCCAATACTCAGAGTAATTGTAGCTTGTGCATTTTTCACACAATCATTTGGAACTAGTACATCTCCATTAATTTTTCTTTATGCAGCTTATATGTTCATAATTCGAAGTTCTGTAGTTGGATTAATTATTTTCTTTTTCCAGGATATGGCGGCAGTCTAAGCGAATTTGATCGAAGCAAGTCTAGAAATAGAAAACAAATGAATCATTCTAGACCATTCTTCTACTTCAGTGAAAGACGCAAATAAAACATTAAAAAAAATGGTTACGAATTTGAAAGTAATTTTGAATTACATAAACATAGTTTAAGCTTGTTTTATTTATTTAAGGTATCCGATTACCCCAAAATTGCGATTTTTGCCAAAAATTGACAATTTTTTATGATTTTATTTAATAGACCATCTTATCAGCTTTTTATAAATACCAAGTTTATAATTTTCCGTTCACGAGAATAAAAATTACAAATGTTTTAGTAAAAGCAGATACCATTACTTTAAGCAAGATGCCATACTTTAAAACGCGTTTTACTCGAATGTGTTTTTTTGAAAATGCTCAAACGGGGACACAGCGATTGCTAAAAAGTTTTGAAAATAATTAACTGAAAATTTTGTGTATGGTCTGTATAATAGTAGAAGTGTTTTAACTTTTTATTTATCAATCACTGTTTTATTACAAAATTTACAGTTCCTTACGTTAATATAATCACTGTTATTTCAAGCAATTTCATATAATAACTAAGATAAAGTGCTCTAGTTTCTGTAAAAACTAAAATATCTCTTATCCTGACGGTCAATTCAAAAATGAATAACATATAGCAACACATCAGAATTGAAAATTTGTTCTTAAACTTTTGGTACAAAATGGGCCCCGTTTATGTTATTTTTTGTAAATTTTTACCCCCATTTTCCACTTTTTAGTAATAATAATTTCTTTCTATTTTCTTAATTTTAGCATATTTTTCTTAAAATGTTCTAAGAAAATCTACCCCCCCCCCTTTTTCCATTTTTTTTTTTTTTTAAAGTTGTCGCAAGTAGTCGGATACATTAATATGTGCTCAAAAATAAGTTTTAAAATGGGTTAGTAAATCTTTTCTTTTTCGGTAATAAGTATGCATGCTGATAGGAAAATAATTTGTAATAAAGCTATATAAATTGTAATAAAATAATTAAACAGCTGTTAAAATGTATCAGTACAATGATTTTAAAAATATACTTTTATTTTTTTATTGGAAATGAATCAAATGGAAATATGAATTGATTTTTCTATCGCAAAAGATAAAATCGACAAAATAATCTAATAATGTAAGATACCACAAAAACCGTATTCTTAAGTTATTAGAAAACTAATGAATACTTTTTTCTACAATAATATAATCCTTTCCATTCAGTGCTACCATTCTTAAGAAAATATTTACTTTTTTATTTGCTTGGTTACAAGACAAAATTGATAATATGCAAAAATAATTTCTCATTTTAAATGAAGCAAGTCGATTTTTCTATAAGAGGTTTAGGTTTCCAAAAGCCTTTGCTTGTAAGTAATTTAATAACAAAAGGAGAAATAATAATTGAATTAGAGTTTGAAATGAGGAATTACATACCAAGAACGGATGCAATTGATTTTCTTCTCCGTTGCTCACTGGCTACATAAAAAACCAACATATTTTAGAATGAGATCAGTTATTATATATAGTATGAAGATATCAGTTATTTGTTTAAATAAAAGCACGGAGTATATCTTAGAAAGTTTATGTTTCTATATTTACATGGATTTCATTTGATTGACTACTAACGTCGCACTTGAGCTAGATAGCTTAAGAGATGTTGGTGATAAACCTCGTAAATTTGAGTGACGGCCAAGTGACGAAATGGACACCCGAATTTGCATTCCTTCTCCAAATTTGCACATCACACCAATGTAATATTTACTCGGTGAAGAATACATTATCATTAAATTTATTATAAAGTAATACAAGCATATTTTAGATTATACATATAGCTTTTGCGTATCCTTTATACTCGTATGATTATTTCATGGTCTTTTGCAAATCCATCAATTAATTTTATACACTTAAATCTAAACCAATATAAACATTTAGCTGATATGAAAAAAAAAATACACTCGGAGTTTTAATTATCTGGTCTTTCACGATTTCTAAGTTGAATATTTCTTTGAAAAATTGCCTTTCGCTGAAATCAAACCCTTGATTCTATGTAATGCTATGTCAGCTAAGCTATAAAAAATAAATTTTTATCATGTTCTTTGGTTGAGTTTAATAAATTTAAATTTATATGAATTTGTAAATTTCCGTTTTTTTAAATCATACGTAGGTATATTAAGTTTTCAGCAAACAATTCAATGAAATTAAATGTTACTTTTAAATGACATACATTCTCTTTGTGAGTGAATACATAGATATGAAATTGTACAGACCTCGTTGATAACAACTTTAAAATTGACAACATACTCAGAAATTTATTTCAGAAGTAAGAGCGTATTCTTCATAAAATCTAAAAGTTGAGAAAGGAATATAAATATGAAGTGAGAATTTTTTATTTGTATACTTACTCCTACATTATCCAATATACAGTAATGAATCTATAAAAGAAAATAATAATTTACTTATAAAACTAAAATGTATGTAGTGTGTATTGATAAAAATTAACACTGAAACTTGTTAAAAATTTCGGAATATAATATTTTTAATGTAATATTTGCAATCCCTTATCTTCATTTCTATTCAAAATTTTTGAAGAGCATGTTTCCATTTTTATAATAGAAAATTCAACCATTTTTCTGACATGTAGACTTTGATAATTTTTTATCAACCGTTTTTACTGAATCCCTAACTTTACTTACTTTTACTTTTATCCCTAACAAAAATAGGCATTTATTACAAACGAAAACTAGGTGTAAATATATTTTTTGAAACATTAATTCTTTCATATTTTTTTCTAATCCCTATCAATCGTAATATAGTAAAAACTCAAAAATGAAACAAGGATTATATTTCTGATCCAATTATATATAGCGTGATAACTGGATTGCGATAGAATAAGTGTTTATGTTGTTTTTATTACTAAAAACAGCTTCAAGTTGAAAAAGAATAAGCCTTATATCTTTTGAATAAGACGAAAGAAAAAGGAAAGTTAAGAAAACAAGGAATCAAGTGAGTTTACCCAATCGTTAGTGACTCAAAAACAGAAAAATGCAAGAAAATTCTATCATCCTTCATCGTGTTTCATATTTGACAAAACTAAATGCAACTACAAATAGAATCTATTTTCAATTCAATAGATTTCGCAAGAAAAGAGGGTTTGGATGTGTCATGGACACGGTCGTGTGTTGTGCGTGAATATCCGGGTCTCCATGTTTTGTTTAGGATGGGAACTATTTCCTTTTTCAATGGGCTCAGGAAAGAAATCAAGTATATATATATATATAAATAAACAAATAATTGTGTAAAAATATAGCCATTAATTATAGATCTGTGATATGAAAAGTACAAATGACATACGGGACAATGGAGATTTCTTGTAAACGTTATAAATCAATACAGGTATTACCTAACGTCAGAGGCGGATTAAGCGGGTGGCAGACCTGGCGGCTGCCGGGGGCCCCCAGTGCCAGAAAGGGCCCCAAGCTTCATGGATTTCATTTATAAATTCAACGTGAAACAAAAAAAAATCTTGAACAGGTATTGCAACCCCAATGATTTCTTCATATTTGAGTCGCGTAGCATCCCTAGCATCTTCTACCCTTATATCTGTATTGCTGCAATCTGTACAAATTTTTCACATGCATTTCTTTTGCCCAAATTTCATTTCAAACAAATGAATACTATTCAAATAAAATATCTAAGTTTTTTTTTAAATTCATAGCCGTGCTTAATTACTATAGGGTACATTTTACACTGATGGAAAAAAATCCCAACACCACAGAAAATTTTTTGTCGACTAATAAAACTTCGGCAGTAAAAATCGGCTACCTATACAAATGCACAGCTTGTATATTTAATTGATTAAACTTTCAAGATCACAGGTTAATGTAAATGAGCGTAGAGCCATTTCAAATGTATAATGATGATACATTAAAAACCAGTGTAACCACCACAATTTTAATGCAAGCATACAAACGTGCATGTCATATGTCGTATTGGTACTGGAGATCCGTTTGTGTGATGGAATTGCATGCCTGTTGCTCTTGGTCGAAAAATATAAGGTTGTTTAATTCTGGTTGTTGGGATGAAGCTGACATTGTCGTCCAATGATGTCTCATTCGTGCTCGATTGGAGAAAGATCTGGTGATTTAGCAGACCAATGTAACATCTTGACACCATATATAGACTGTTGTATTACAACAGGGATGAGGGAGAACGTTGTTCTGTTGGAAAACACCCCTTGAATGATGTTTATTAATCGTAGCGCGACAGTTTGAATCACCAGAGAGACGGACTAGTTTGCAGTCAGGGTGTGTGAATTAACCTCGAGAGAGCTCCATCAATTAAAGAAGATTGCTCACGCCAGATCATAACTGTAGGTGCTGGCCCAGTGTATCTGGGTGACACAAAGATTGTTTGCAGGTGCTGACATGGCCTTCTTCTAATCAATATACAGCCATCACTGCAGTGGCGTAACGTATACTTCTCAATTCCCGCATCATGGGGCTGGTCCAGGATTCTAGGGCTCCATAGCCTGATTGATATCATGGCTCGGGGTCCCATACTTGATTTTGCAGGGGGTCCCTAATATTCTCCGTTACGCCACTACATCCCTGGCACCAAGATAGAAGCAGCTTTGATCGGAGGACACAACACATCGCCACTCCGCTCTCCGATGATCTCTAGCGTGACATCACTGAAATCACAGATGTCAATGATTTAGATCTAATGGTATGAACGGAACATGGCGTCTGGCTGGGATCTATTTCTTAAACGATTGATTTGTTACAGTTTGCTGTGTCCCTCTGGTGCCAGAAAAAAACTGTAATTTCTGCTGTAGATGCACAACGTTCCCCAGTCATGTGGTGAATACTGTGATCTTCTCTGTCAGTGGTGAGACCAGTGCATGATTGAGCTATAGTTTTCTTGAGGAAGTGCCTTCTCTGGACCACTGCTGCCAAAAATCAAGCACAGTGGATACATTCTTTCCTTTTGTAATATCGTGGAAAGAAAATCCACCTTTTTTAGCTTTATTATACAACCTCGTGTTCACACTCTGCGAGCTATTCATAATGCCTTATTCGTCGTCTTAAAGTCATTATTGACTAACATCAATTCACTACGTCAAATCTCAACGGTAAATATAACACTCACGAACTTTATATAGCGTATTTAAAGTGCACTTGATTCTAGTTCTCCACGTGGTGCAACTAGAGCCGCAGTTCGAAAAATTCGAATCCAAGTTATCTTTCAGACGTATAAACACGCCTACCATTTTTTCGTTGACACAGCATAAATATTTCTTTGGGAAAGGATTTTTATTTCCTTCAATGTATTTTACTAATAAAACTAAATGAAGTTACATGATAAAAAAAAATTCTCGTTCAAAAAGCAAACTGAATCTGTGATACAAATGAGAAAAAAAAGACCACAATACTAGAGACGATTAGAAACAGATGGAAAAATATGAAACTTCCCTAATGAACATGATTGGGAATACCATACTCCAGAGAATAAATGCTAATAGCAAATCATTGCAATAAGTTTAGTGTAAATATATATATAATTAAAAGGATCTATCTTACTAAAATCTCTAGAAAATTATATTCAAAATTGCCGAAATGAATTCGGAAAAGTGGACAACGAACAACTGATTTATCAGGGCTCTCGTTTGAAGAAGAAGCTGGACACAAGCTAGCTGGTAGTAAAAGGAAAAAAATATTTTTGGTGAAAGTAAAGAAGTCGGTTACGAACTTTTGAAAGAAGGGAAAATTTCATGGTGTATTCCTTTTATGTCATATGCTATAGGACAAGAGCAGAACTATCCTGAAGAACTGAGATTTATCAAACTGTTATATAATACTTTATTGTGTTTTTGCCGAGAGACTATAACCTGACATATTAAAAAGAAAGCTACACAAAAATTAAAGGAAACTTACAAAGACAATATTGAATCTTTTAATTTTGATGATATGAATTGGGACAATAAAGAAAAAGAAAGATGTAATGAATACTCCCACTAGAAATTTATTGAGTTGCACGAGAAATCCTAATGTAGAAATTCTTTTGAAAATATTTTTAACAATACCGTTATCGAATGCATCAGGTGAAAGATTTTTTCAGTTTTAAAACGTATTAAAATAATTTAAAAAGTACCATGGGAGAAGTACTATATGAAACAACATGGTCATATTATATACAGAACAAAATGTTTTAGACAAAATAGATATGACAAAAATAATTGATGAATTTTCCGAAGAGAAATCAAGTTGTTTAGCAAAACTAAGCTGTTCAGTAAGGTTTTTAATTTTTTTTTATATACAGTTGTTTCTTTAGCTGTTGAGTTTTATTATTATCAGTACATTTTATTTTGAGAGTTTAAAGTAAGCGACTCTTTTCACTATTTTAGTTTTCCGTCTCTTGAACTCATGGGCCACAGACGTTTTACCGCCAGGGGCCTCCAACTACGTTAATCCGCCACTGTCTAACGTTGTTGAAGTTTCATTGTAAGACAAATTGAACTCGCTGAGCATGAAGACGGACAATGAATGGTCTTGTGAAACATTAACATTAAAGTCCCCGACTATCATAATTGGTGTAGTAAGATCAGGATCGTAATCGGATATAATTTTAGCGCTGTTTTTGGAATGTTTTAATAGCGATCCTAACATAAAGAGTTTAATTTCTACAAAATTTGTGCCCGGATGGATGTACAGACACCCGAGTATGAATTTGAAGATGCCATTGACCTTTTCGTTTACTGGACAGACATCACCAGCCTTTGCGTCTTTCATTCCCAAATTAATTTCCGGAATGTCAATGTCAACTCTAAGCTATTGATGTTGCGATATATGGCGCCTCCACCGGCTTTGCGACTTGATGTTGATGATACCGCGACCGATGATGTAGTTGCAGTTTGTCTACGCTTAGAAGTATTACAATATGATCTCAGATCAAAACCAGGCACATTTATTGGCATGGAATCCTCCATACAAGTCTCGCTGATTGCCAAATAATCAGATCGATTGATCATGGAATCAGTAGAGATGTCTTCTGAGTGCGCGACCAAGTTTTGTGCATCAATATTGGTGATAAGTATTAGACAACGCAGATCAGGAACACTATCACAAGACTTTTTACTTTGGTGATAAGTGTTTTTCTTTTGTTGGCTCCAATGAGCGCAGAAACCATAGACGATCACACACACCATACTTATGTCCAAATGGATTGCTGACAAACGTCGTAGTGAAACGTGTACCAGCTGCTGCCCAATGTGTCTTCATAAACGACGATCGTACACAATCGATGCTTACACAGGCCGGTGTCAATATCGAAGTGATTTCATCATCCACTTGCATAATTTCAGCAGTTCAGACTGCTGGTGTACTGGCACCGTCGTTGATCCACTCGGCCCTATTCATTCTTTTGCGTTCCCGGCAGCGCTTGATTCGGTCATTTGGTGTTTTATTGGTACCATTCGATTGCTCTTGAAAAGCCCTTCCCAACTGTGTACGATCTCTGTATTTGGATTTGGCTCATTGACGCGTATAGGCCGACATTATATATTTTTGATATAATACTTTTTTACTTTAACACATTATTATATTCATTGTCACTATTTTACACTAATGCTTTACACCCAGGGTGGGCATTAAGTCGATCGCAATCGACCGATGGACCGCCAAGATATTTTGGAGGAACCGCCGTTACTAAGACCTTAAACGTATTTGTGGAACACCCGACGCTAGCTAGACTTGAAAATCGGCTTTTCACAATCGGCGTGATAGTGTTTTACTAAAGCAAATTATTCGAAGTACTATGTGTAACTGGAAGCGCATGTGATGACGCTTAACCCCTTAACTACTGGAGGCACATATATCCGTCTTACTCAACCGGTAGGTTTAGTGCCCTGGACGTATGTATGTCTTTACGAAATACGATTTTTTTCTCTTTGTGCTGCTATCAGTGAAACTGTTCCGAAGGTTTTGGAATGCAATAGAACTACCTTGACAGTGAATGCGAAGGATTGACTTATTTCAGAGAAAAGTTGCTGTGATTTGTACCTTTTACCCCTCAATTTATTGCATATCTCCTCCTATGTTAAAAACAGTGGCTCTGGGGAACGAATTGCTTAACTTCTAAGTTAAGGGGAGTAAACATTGATGATTAGCTCTTGAACATAACAATATATATATTGCACTTCCGAGGGATTGAGTTCTCGTGTTGACGTCATGTCCCGTGATGGCGCGGAACGGGCCGTGAACATGTCTACATTCGTTGGTTATAGATTCATCGGTTCACGTATGTTCACAGCATTGAATACGCCTACTCTTCACCGACTAATAGTCGCTCATAGTTGTTTAAACATTCTATTTGACAATTTTGAGTTACTTGTGTTTTTGTAGTAAAACTAGTAATATTTAATATTTTCAAAGAGGAGTGCAATGTTGAAAGCAACTATGAAGAAAAGAAAAACACACAATTTTAATTCAAAATGAAAAGAACAGTGTTTCATTAATATGTTGAAGGCAAAATGTGTGTGCTAATGTCATGCAAGCGTAGAATTTCCAAAAAGCGAAATTTCAAAAGCATGTTTGGAAGTTTCGATACAGATTTTCCGTTCAAAAACGAACTGTGTAAGCAAAAGTTACAGGAACTTAAATCGTAATCAATCGGTCAACACAATCATATTTTATTAAACCCCATGCAAAATCTAAGACTGCAACAGTTGCATCTTTTCGTGTGTCATATATTAGCAATCGTTAATGGAGAAATAATTAAAAAAAAAACGTTTCTGGAAGCCAGAGATTTATTCTTTGATTCATTCAAGAACAAAATGAAATTATTTCAGCAATTGAAGACCTACAGCTTCCGCTTGGAAGTTTCACACGCCGTATAGAAATGATGAATTCTGATGTACCTGATCAACTGTGAGTGAAGTTATTACAAACTGCATTTGCTTTTCTTTGTAGTTTGACGAATCTACGGATATTCCCAACATTGGATTTTTAAGGAAAAGAGTGTAAAAGAATTGCTAACAACATAACCACTAAAGAAGAAAACACGAGGTGAAAATGTTTATTGAGCCTTCAAAAAAAAAAAAAAAAAAAAACTTAGGGGAGAAAAAAATTAAAATTTTTTAAGTTGCATCGATGACAACTGAAGGAGCCATTTTAAAGACAGGCACACAGTCAATGGTTTTTTTGGTTTTGTATATCAGAGGCGTGACTTATCGCATTTGGTTTCTTATCATTGTGTTATTCACCAACAGGTTCCACCAATTCGTTCCTGTTTCACAGATGACCACTTAGAATCCAGTGCAAGATTAGCAGTTAGTAATTACGTATATACTGATATATTCAAGATTGCCCGACAGTATGCACACTAAATATGAGAACTAATTATTGATGAAAATTTTTTATATTTTAAATGTATTTTCAATTGTTTGATCATAAATGCATCATTCAATATTATTTTATTTATGTTTATTATTATTACGTTTGCATCTTACGTTTTGCCTAAAACGTAGTTTTAAAAGAATAAGGCTTTAATTGTTATGCAGGGAAACACGTATTCTGTATTTGCTGTTAAGTTATAGTAAGTATTGTAAACCGTTTTTTTAGCTCACCACACTTAGGCCACTGAGTAGACCGCAACACCTTCAGAAAATTAGAAGTAGCCCTCACCCTGGAAAAGTCTGCAAAACCCTGCTTTACACACGATAGATGGATTTTGATGAGAACTGACGATTGAAACTAAAATGAATTTCGTAGTTTTCCGAGTCAAAACTTATACTACATGAAAATCTCGGTACGCAGCAAAATGACTTCAAAATGGCGGAGCTTTCCCCTACACCACGTGCGATGAGTCACCGTTCTCACTTAGCGTAATAAATTCTTTGACCTTTTAGCTATGCAGTGGTGTAATTGAATTCTGGATGGAAATGTTAGATATGTAGCTGCAACACCAAAATGTATTCCTCGATTTTCTTATCATTTGTTTTTTTTGAATTGCCTCCCACTATGGAAGCCATTTTAAAGACTTATTAAACGTCAAAAATTAAAGCATTGTATTTTTACAAGGTAACGTATTAAATTACATACTTCGCGTCATTCTTTGTAATTGTTATTCAAGAAAAATTTCACAACGGGGGAAAAAAGTAAGAATGAATACATATCCTTATTGATTTAAAAATATATTTATATTCATTAAAAAACTTAATAAACTTTTTAACATAAATTTAGCCTTTTAACGTAGGGTAATATTTAAAGGTGTTATTAAATTATGCGTGGAATTGTGAAATGATATTTCAATGTGCATAATAATTGCTCCAGATTCTAGAGTATGAAAAGTTTGATCTTGCCTTTGAGCGGTTTTCCCTCGAGAAATAAAGTTGTTCATCGTCAGAACACCTTCCATCTCCTCCAGTACTTATCTCTGCTCTACATGTTTCATAAGCATCAAAATACTAAAGAGAAGTTTTACATATAAACATTGGAAAGAAAGGCAAATATATTGTGAAACAAAACACACAATATCTTTTCCTATAGAGAATAAATGCTTAAGGAAAAATTCTGTACTTTTGAGGCAAGTTCATAATCGTAGTTTATTTTTGAATTAGGCTATATATATATATATATACCCTTTAAAGAATTTGAATTACTTCATTTACCTACTCATGTTGATCATTTTTAGGTTGTTTGTTTGATTTCATTTTTGGGGGGTGTAAATAAACAGGGACAGAAAAATAGCGCAAATCAATTGTAAAAATTATAATTATACCTTAAAAATGATAATAAAAATAATTAGATAACTAATGTAATAAAATTAATAGGTAACTAATTAATTAAAATCCATTTACAGTACATGTAAAATGAAGTCAATAACGATATCCGTGAGAAATTATTATTATTTTTGGCTTATATAAAATACATTAAAAATATAATTAAAGACGTCTGACTGATTAATTGCGGTTTATGGCGCTGAATCTTTTTTTTAATGCAACTTAGTATGTCAGACACGTGATGAAAACGAGGTTCATTCTACATTATGAACACTTATTCAACAACCCGTTACACCCCTTTCTGCCTGAAAACAGCCGCAATTCGCCTTGGCATGGATGCCACAAGTTCTTGGTAGATCTCGAGACAGGCTGTACCAATCGTCTGAGCAATGGCCACGTAAAGTGGACATGAAGATGTTTGAAGTCCGAGCTGCCCTTCTAGGAAAATCTAAATGTGCTTATCAGATTAAGATCCGCTGAGTTAGATGGCCAGTATATTAATCGGAATTCATCTTTATGTCTCTCTCGAACCTTTCTTATGCTATTTCACCTTTACGCTATTCACCATCTAGCTATTTCACACGGGGAGCTGACTTGCTGGTGGATTCCACTTTCTGTAGGGGAACCAGACGCCATATAAGTGTGCAACTGATCCACAGTTGTGCTAAGATAGTCTACATTAGTGATTCTCAAAGTGGTCTATATAGACCGCGAGAGGTCTATGATGACCTGCAAGGGGTTAACGTCAGCAAAAAATACTTTGGGGTTCACAAGGTGTAATTGGGGGGGGGGGAGCCTATGATAGTGATTCGCACTAAAATAGATCGTGACTGTAATTTTAAAAGAAAATTTGTAAACAAGTGGAAACCTAATATTACTTTTTTAACAGATTTATTTACTAGTTTTAATGAGGTTAATTTGCACTTCCAAAGTGACAGCATAATTTTTTAAAAAGGAAGAACCATTTTAGCGTCTTCTTCCAGAGTTAAGCTAAAGAAGTATAATACTGGATGTCCCAAATATTTTCTCAGTTTATCGCAGATAATCTGTCAGGACGTTTTAGCCTACGTTAAGCATTAAGCTGCCTTTTATTTAGATTTTGAAACCAGGTTTGAGAATGTTTTGACTATGGTAATACCACAGTAGGTAATGAATTTATAGGGTCACTGAAAAAGAATGTCACATGAGAATAGGAACTAATCGTAATATGCACTAATGAAAATCTCAAAATTTAGAAACGAATGTCAGAGCAATTTTGACTTTAAAAGGACAAACCTGTTATTTGTCCCAATTATGGGATATCATGAGGATATTTTTAATTGCTTTTCCTAGTAAGAAGGAGTTTCAGAGGCTTGCCAATCTAAAAAAAACAACAACAAAACTGGACACTATTAACAGAGGAGATTTAAGGTTAAACCTGACTAGATTAATACCAAATGTTGAAAATTTGTTATTGTTGCGCTAGATTCATCCCTCCCAATAAAATTATTTGTTTGGTGTTTGTTTATTTTATTTAACTCAATTTATTTAATTTTATATAACAGTTATTTTATATATTAATTAACTTTTAATTTAATTAATTAACATGTGCTTCTTAAAATTTAAACACTGTTCTTCATTAGGTAGAAATTTAATTCTTTTAAAGTAGTAGTAATATAGCTGTCAAAAAGATATTTAAGTTGACAAATTTGCAAAAATTCAATATTAATTAAGCAGGGGTCTACCCCAAACCGAAAAACAAGCAATTGGTCTAGGAGACAAAAAAGTTTGGGAACCTCTGGTCTACATCTTTCACTTTCTCTTCTACCACTTAATACCTTCCTACTTGATACCGCCATCACCAGTCTGTGTACATGGAGGGAGCAACTGATTATTTATTAAATTTAATTTACTGTTTTTCAAATAAATCTCTAATTTTTCTCACCTCTTTTGAAAACGAAACGTTACATCAAAAATACCAAATAAATGAGAATGAATAAAAATTACCAAAAAGTAAAATTAAAAATCAACGAAAAATAAATGACTGGAAACTTATTTGAAATATACTACAAAATATTTGCATCTGTATTTCAAAAATGTGTTGTAAAGTTTAAATTTTCGAAATGAAGTCTTTAATGCTGTTTGTTCAGTCTGTAACTGTGTTTATAACTATTTTTTGGATTCCAATGTTATCCGCCAGCTGATCACTCCTGCCGTGTTTCTGAAGTAACTCTCCGCGAGAGTTGTAGCTTCCAACCTGAAACAGGGCGCGAATAGCACCATTATACAATAAATCCCCAATGCTTAAGTCAAAACTGTAACAATATTCAGTAAATAATTAAAATTTACACATTTTTTCATATTAAAAAAGAACATTTTTCATTTTTTTAAAATTTTTTAAAATGCAGACACATTTTTAAATTCAAGACCAACGATGAAAAGGTTGAAATTATTTATAGTTTTATTTTTAATTTCATTTTTTAAGAAAAGAAAAGTGGATATTTATTTTTTAAGTAACTGCAAAATTAAATTCACATGATTATTATGTCAAGATAAATAATAATGAGAAAAAAGTATTTGTATTACCGCTTGAGGCAGTAAATTATTGCAACTCAAAAACTCATCGCAATAAGGTTGAAGTCCAGCTGTAAAGAAAAAAAAATTGAGTGATTATCTGGGCCAATTCATATTAAACATAGAAGAAAACATACATTGAGCAGTGCATTTCTAAACTCATTTTGAAATAAATTTACGCATTGCACCCAGTTCAACATATTTTTAAATCTCATTGATAGTAGATTAGGCCTCAATATACGAGTGTTCATGGCCTCTAGCTAAAGGCCGCAAATCTTTGGATGCCTCTCTGTCAGCTATGTAGAAAGATTGATGTGCATTCAATCTGACGTGGCTCAAAGTCCTCCCGTTGGTGAAGTGGGGAAATTTGGAGAGTGGGGCGTGAGCTCAGGAGTCACTTGATCGAAGATCAAAATTACGCTTCTCATTGGTCCCCTGTTGCTTCATAGAGCATGTGATGTTAATAATCAATTAATGAGCTTTTAATTATTTTCTTCTATTACCTAAATATTAAAACATAATTTCACTGAATTTTTTAATCACTACCTCGAATTGAAATTTCCTTGAAAAACAGATAAAAGAGGCAGATTTGAAATGATTAGCGCTAGGAAAGTTTTTTTTTATTTATTTGTATTTGTTCTGTTCAGAGTTGCACTTATTGCATATTTTTCCATAAAAATATTATAAATTAGCTCAATTCTTATATATAAAACAGTTATATACAAAAATTATAAGAGAGATTTGGCGATAAGAATACTCAAATGCAAGTTTGATTCACGAGTCTTAACAACATGAAAGGATTTCTGGAAATTTTCTCGAAAGAGTTAAAGAAGAAACGATATTGCAGAGCTTGTACTTTCAAAATTCTACTTTTTATTGTAAAAGCAGCATTCCTAAGCATTCTTACACTTAATATTGGAAATTATGAACCAGAAGGTTTGTCTGTTTTATTTTGAATATAATAGTTTATTTTATTTCGATGCTATGAGCCGAAGGAAGTTTTCCCCGGAAACTTTTGGAGGGAATGAGAACAAAACTAGTAAGTGTTGTTTCTGCTCCGACTGATCACTCAGTAACATCGCACTCACAAGGATTATAAGGGTATTTTGTGAAAAATTTTGAACCACGAGCAAGTGATGAGCACGACATCTGAATTTCTATCGCAGTATATGCACGGAGAAAAAAGAAATACTCAAAAATGACTACATGGACTTACTCAGTTTGAAATGAGTTTGTTTATATCAGATTTGAACGCATGCCTTTACAAATATGAGACATTACATGTACTCAAAATTTCAAAAAATGGTTAATTAACACTATCAAACTAATTAAAAAGATATTCAGGATTAAAAAAGTTTTTTTAATATAATGGCTACATATTTTAAAAATTGGGGTTCAACAACAAATTTAGTTCTCATAAATCTTCCGAACTATTTTTCGTTTCTACCACGCTACCCGCGGACGAACACATGAGTACTAGATTGTTTTGATTTTGTAAGGCTTTTATAGGAATTTAGCGAAAAAATGTGATTATCTGCCTTTTTTTGGCGGATTACTTAAAAAACAAATTTAAGAGGTATGTGGCTACGTTTGAAGCATTTTATTGAAACATAAATTTTCAACTAAAAAACACTTTTTTCTTTAAAAAGGGTGTGCATAGAACTAGGAATTAAGGTTCAAGTGTAGTATAAATACTTGGCGATGTCAAATTTTTTGGTGACCAAAATCGATCGCCAAGCTACTTCACTTAGCGATAGGTTTCCCGAAGCCAGAATGAATTCGTTATCTAACCAATAATATCTATATAAAAATCGAAAGGGCCCTCTCCCCTATACTACACTTGAGTCAGGAATTAAAATACAATTCCTCAAAATTTTAAATTATTTTGGATAGATTGGAATTTTTAGTTAAAAATTGCAGTTACAGTAAACCTTGTATTGAAAATTCTAATTAATATATTCAAATAATATTAAAACTGCTCACAAATAACATCATTATCTGTGCCTAAAGCGATAAGATTTACATTATTTTTTTGAAATTGGTCAATTTTTTAAAAAAAAAAGCATGTTTTTTTCTCACAAATTGTATGTGCAATAAAATGCTAAATACATACACAGAGATTATAGTCTATATACAATAAAATAAAATAAAAGTTTTCTTAAAATGTTTAATTCAATGTCTTAAAAGAAATCCATTTGTGAACTTTACCGTGAAGCCAAAAACATAGTTTCAGACAATGCTTTTAAAGATTTAAATACATATGAAAAATGTTCTACTAGTTGTACATTTCTTAAATTCACCATATTTATAGCTCAAACTCTTTAGCTTCATGTTTAACTAATTTTCAACCCTTTTGCTGTTTTCTGGAGAGTTTTATAGATTATAAAAATTGTCGAGTTTAGTAAATTTTCATGAAAAATTGCAATTAGGATCTTTTACACAAAATTCTAATGAATGTATTCAAATAATATTTATACAGTACATAAATAATGGAACATCTTTATATATTAGGAATTAAAAGATATGTATTACTTTTAAAAGTTTTTTAAATATGCAAATTTTATGCAAAAACTCGATTTTTAACAAAATTAATGATACTTTTTACATTTAATGCAATGAAGTACATAAATACAGTGAACCCCAAAAGTGTTCGTACACTTGCAGTTTCCTATAAAATTTAATGATTTCGACTAATAAAAATTAATGTAATTTTATTAGTTGTAAATTGTAATTTTTTATGATATCTGCAACTTGTTCTTAATGGAATGACATAATTATTTTTTTTAAAAATAGCATAACTATTATTTTTAAAAATTAATAATCAAAAAGCTCCTGAAAAATTACGCCACTAAAGTCTTAGAACACTTAACAAAAATCTCAACATAGCTTTAAATATTGTATTTCTTTCTTAATTTAGAACTTAATAGGCTATCTTTAGTGTCCACAATAACTTTTGGACATCTTGATATGATTTAATGAGTTTTTTGTAATTTCTGCATCGATTTACCTCCATGCTTCTGTGATTATTATTTTTACTTCCCATTATGTGTTTTGTCA
>BMAO01036244.1:47827-96275 GCA_019973975.1 Trichonephila clavata
CTCTGCCTTACAAGACTGTTAGTACGCCAATGCCCTGATACATATTTATAAATAAGAAACTTGAAAACTCTCGATACAAGACCATTTCATTAAAATGTGTGAATCTTAAGGGGGTATTTTACTCTAGAAATTTGAAAAAATCAAATATTTTTTTTCATATTTTTAAACATTTAAGAATATTTACTGAAAAGTATTTTCTAAAATTATAATTATTTTTGGAGGTAAAGCTATTTTAGTGACGCGGCATGTAAACCGGCTCGGTCAGAAGGAATCAAACAATAGGCGACAGGGATCCTCCGTACACCTGCTATCCTGTTCCCTCGTAAAACTATTCGTATTCTTTATATATATTTTAAAACACACTAACTGAAAGTCCCCCTTATGTACTTTTATATTTAGTGTACACCTTTAAATCCAGTTTCATTCCAACCTGCAAGCAACGTGGACGCACGTGTTCTGAGTGTAGTGTAAATTTAAAATATTTTGAGTGTTTACTTGAATTTTTGCAAATAAAATGGACGGAAAAGTTGCGCTTCTGACGTTTCAAATGGTGTGTTAGTTTGGAAAGGTTTGGTAGTTTTGTAATTTTTCAATAAGTCTTCGTCAAGGGTGATAGTTTCTTGAAGCACCAGCGCTGTCAAGAGCGTTTTTTCTTCGTGTGCCACAGTTATGACTCCCGCGTGCCACAATTATTATTATTATTATGAATATTAACGTCGCACTGTTCAGCTATACGAGGACTTTTTGTGACGGTCCGCGTAATTTTGAACCATGGTCAAGTGACGCGGACGACACCTGAGCTGGCACCCCCTCTCCTAACTACCACACCACACCACGAGAAGACGTTTGAGCTCTCTACAGATTTAACGTGCATCGCTCTCCTACACGGTGGGTCTTTAGTGATACTGGGATCGAACTCATGGCACGCTAGCCATGATCCGATGCCTATACCACTTGGCTACCGCGGCCACTCATTAGCTGGGAACTTGCACCGTTGATAAGTAAACAAATATTAAACGCAAATTATACCAAAATTAGAGGCAGTTTTATAAGAAAGACATGAATTATGTTCAATAGAAAGGTTTTCTTACATTCAGCGATGCAGTTGAGGTGTCTCAGAAATTGTTTGGATGGAAACGGCTGTCGATCCGCCGAATAGACGAGGAAGAGCGTAAAAAGAGCCGCAGTAAAGAATGCTCCATCTAGGCGAGGATTCATTTTTCTTCCAAAGCAAACGGCAGTGCTTTTTTTTTCAAATGCTACAAATGCGAAGCTCTAGAAGCACCTGAAATAAAGTCTTAAAAGTTAAAAAACTGAACATTTTATCTTGTATGCATAAAAAAATTATATGCGCTTAAAAGTTGCTATTTAACCTGTCAAAAAATTGCTAGTCAATTACACTGGTGTTCAAAATTTAAGGAATTTTTAGACTTGGTCGATGACCTCTAAAACTACAGGGCATATTTTAGTGAAAATTCGATTGTACATAGGGTTGATATTATACAAAGAAATAACCTTTATACATATAAATGCCACAAATTTTTCGCGCAACACGCATCGAAGTCGAAAGGTATAAAACAGCAGTTGCACAATAGTTCAAAAAAATGGATATACCTCTTTTACAGGTATACAAGCTTTGCATTGTGATTGTATACTGGAAACCACTTTACACTTTTCACTTTTTATAGACATTGGATGATTCTAGGAGGGGATTGCAGGTTGTAAGTGTTCACCCAAGAACGTCCGAGGCATGCTCTATAGGGTTGAGGTTTTCAGATCTAGCTGGCCTATCTATCCAGCGAATATCCTCACTTTCCAGAAATTCATCAACTAGATGAGCTCCATGTAGACGGGCGTGGTCACCCACTAAAATGAAATCATTGCCAACAGCATCCTTGAAAAGGCAAATATAGGGCTCTAAGACATCCTCTCTATAACTCACAACAGTCACAGTGCCTCCTTTAAGAACATGGAAGTGTATACGGTCATACAATGCGATGCCTTCATCAAGCTTCCGCTGCTGTAATGGTCGATTTCTTGGACATTAGAAGGTAGGTAGCGGGTCCATAGTTCTCTCCATATGAAAGTAGGATGAGAATCACTGGTTAGGCTAAGCCTAGACTTGCTATCGAAGAGAACTATCACTTATTGATCCCTGTTCTGATATCTATGATTTCTGCTGTATTTTAAATGGTACTACTGTTAAAAGAACTTTAATGTTAAAAGAACATTAACAGGTGTCTTCTTGTAAACAACCCTCTCTCATGAAGTGTTCTGAAAATAGCCACCCTAGAAACTTGGATTTTTGTGGCCGTATACAGCTCACGAGAGAGCTGAGAAGCTGTAGAATCCCTGTTACACCTTACTGGTGGTCTACTCTGGCCGTCGTGGCTCTTGGACGAATCTGGGACCCTAAAACTGTTTCCATAAGCTGAACACGATGCTGGGTGTGAAAGTGAATTCTCTACAAATATGGATTTGAAACTGGCCTGTTTCTAGCCTACCTACAATTCATCACTTCATTTTATCATCCAAACGTTTGTAGTTACCCATTTTTAATGCTTGAATATTTATTTAAGCGATTGCTGCAAAAAAACACCATGAAATTCGGGGAGGTGAGCGAAATGTGTTATAAATTTGTTAAAATCTGTAATGTTATAAGATCTGTGTTTATCCAATATTTATTAAATTTTTTTGATGAAAATAATGCATTGATATCGTAAATAAAGATGATCTATACAAAAAAAAGTGAAAATTTAATTGAATATTTCTAGAATAAATATCGGTCAGATATGTTGTTTCAAATCCCCTTGGAGCAGGAAAGTCTACACCAAGTCCATTTGACCATTCCGCATAAGAATGTCACAAATTAGATTTTGATCTCCAAACAACTGGGAAATGCCCCAACAGTCCAGAAGATGAGCTGGAGAAGCAGGGATAGGTAAAGAAAGACTTTACCCTCTTCACAAAGGTCATACCACGCAGGTGACCGCTTTTAAAGTGCGCCAAGGCCAACTGAAGAGCCCTGTATCTCCTGCACTGTAGAGATAGGCCAAGAGTCTTAGTTGCATACTAGTGGCGAGCAGGAGGGTTTCGCCACATCGGATTCATTTTAGCGTTGTGGAGAGAATGAAGTTCAGAGTGGCTCAAGGCAGAGGAATTGGGGTTAGAGAGATCACAATCCCTACGAGCCAGCTCATCAGCTGCCTCGTTCCCTGGCACACCCACATACGACGGTATCCACTGGAGGCCCCCTTGTTTCCACTGACCAAGCCTAGCTGATTTGGAAATAATATCTAGACCAGTACTGTCCATAATCTTTGGCAAATTCCTTAAATATTGGACTGAGATCCTGCCTTCTATCTCTGTCAGGATCCTGAAACTGTCCTTATTAGAGTTGAGAGCATGATCGAGAGCACCACTGATAGCAATGAGTTCAGATGCAAAGACGGAACAGTGTTCAGAATTCCTGAGGCTAATTTTAACATCACTCCCGGGAGTGTTACTAAATATACCACTCTCTGCTCTACCCGAATCCAAATGGCTATTGTCTGTGTAAATAATCAAGGCTTGAACGTGTATGTCATTTATGACTTCAAGTGCCAGCTGTCTGAGTAATTCCGGGTGCTATGCTTAGGAGTACTGATCAATATTTCCTACCGGAATTCAACATGATTAAAGGAATCAATGGGTTCGATACATCTAAAAGGTATTCAATGTGTCAACATTAAAATCAATAAAACCACGTTTCCACATGTAATTAAGTGGGCTGTCTCGCTTTAAACGTTAGTTACTTGTCCATTTTAAAATGAAAGAAGAGGTTCTATTAACACTATATTGGTAAAGGAAGTCATTTTAACTGCTTTTTAATTTCAATTAGAAAAACAATTGCATATATAATGACACAATTTCTAAGAATTTTTTAGGATATACTTTTTTCCAAGTGAAGTAAATGTGTTAATTGTTAATAGTTACTAATAACTTGTTTATGACTATAAATAATGTAAAAATATTAAAAACTGATTGTAAACAAATTTCTTTACACATTAGTTATACTTTCACAATGCATTCATTTTGACTGCTTTTGGGCAATATAGGTATATACTAAATTTCAGTCTTTCTAATGTTAAAGGAACCAAAGCTTTTAATTTTGCTAAAAATTGACTTCAAGTCTCATAGTCAGAGGTCGGATGTCCGCCTCGTACAGAACTGTCAGTAGGGCAACTCTATCTAAGGCCCGTGATGTTCCTCGCAGCACTCTCTCCAGGTTTTTCAAGTTAGTAGGAGATACTACTTGAAAGATATGATACCCATATTCAAGGAATGGGCGATGTAGTGTGGCATCCGGACTGTGAAACAGTCCTCAGTCCCATATCCTGGTTAACTTTGATGTTGAGCATGGGGATGGTGGGGTTTTTCTTTTTTCTTAAAAGGAATCATGGCTATTGGCTAAGACGATGGCATCCGGTTGGCGGGGCTATGATACTTCATCTGAGTGCAGAAGAGATGCATTTTTGGCATGAGTGAGAGCTTAGAGATTGCTCTCTGATTGGTCGGTGGTATCGCGATCATAGACTGCCCTGGGGTCTGGGACCATATTGGCTGCCCTGGGGGCTGGGACCATATTCAAGGACTAGGTGGACCAAGGTTATATAAGATTTTCTAAGTGGGAAGGTGTCTGAACCCCAGTCTGTGCTGGATAGATGTTTTAAGATCCTAAGTCTCTTTCTTGCTTTATCGGTTATTTTCTCAATATGTTTACCGCATTTCACTTCTGGGTCTAAAGTAAAACCAATATAGGTAGTGTATTTACTACATTTCAAGCGCTCACTCATTAGGAAAAGCTCAAGAATGTAGTTGTGAAGATGCCTATTAGTCGTGAGAGGCTGACTGTAGATTGTGAAGCGTTGAAATTAATTTTGTGGTTGTCACTGCTCCCCCAAATTACACTTTCTGCGAAAAGTCCAATTTGTGAATGGTTAACATATTTTTCAATCACGGAAATAAATAATGACAAAAGAGTTGGACTCAAAACGCAGCCCCGGGGAATTCCTTGATACGTTTTGTAATAATCCGAGAAATTAGCATGAAAATTGATACAAAAATTTAGGTGATTCAGAAAGTTTGAGATCCAAGGCAGAGCTTTACCTTATAAAGAATTTACGTCCCTTCTTCGCTGTAACCCGGCTAGAGGTGTGAGAGGAACTAAAGGATCAAACGACATGATGAACTTCAATTATTTTATTTATCACTAAATTCAACTCAGAGACAAACAACACTTAAAAAAGATAAACTTAATTAGTAATAGTACGGGAGTGAGACGAGATTGCGTTGGGGAGAATATATTCAATCATGCAGCTCTACTTTAATATAACTTTATACAGAGCTTACGTATTTAATGACCGCACTATTAGTTTAAATTTCTAAACATCGACTTGATTTAAGATCACAGAACCTGCACTTTTGCAGTCTTCTATTCCTTTTGCGTTGACTTTAACACGTCCCCAATAGTTAATCTAATCACTTTCTTAATATTCCAACTTCTGGCTCCTTACACTGTTTATGTAAACGTTTCATTGCCGATTTACTTCATTTCCAATCTATTCACAATTCACTAACACCCAAACTCGCGAATATAGAATATATACACTGCTGGTCACCGTAAATGCAACACCAAGAAAGACAAGAGATAGCACAACAAAATTTATTTTGTAGATAACATGTTCACCAAGTATCAAATGATTAAATTTATAGACTTCTGTGAAGTGTGGTTCTTGACAGAATCAGTAGCCAGAGTAGCCTCCATTGTTGGAGATTACCGCTGCCACACCCCTCGGCATTGATTCAAAGAGACTTTGGATGTGTTCTTGGAGTACAGCAGACCAAGCAGCTTCCGCACGTTGCGAAAGTTGATCTGGGGTAGCAGTTGGGGCTGCAATCTGGGTCAATTGTTGAGCAACCATGGACCACATGTTTTCAATCGGCGAAAGATCCGGAGAGTGAGCCGACAAGGGAAGCAATTCAATCTGGTGATTGACGAAGAACCTTTGGACAATGCGTGCCACGTGTGGTCGCGCATTATCCTGTTGAAATATGGCTGTGGCCAAGCCCTGAAAGTAAGGAAGGACAACTGGCTCCAACGCCTCGGAGATGTAGCGTTGGCAGTACCGGCGGTGAGTACTAGAGGAGTGCGAGAGTGATATCCAATACCGCCCCATACCATAATACCCGGCGCAGGACCAGTGTGGCGGTGCATAACGCAGCTGTTCAGCATCCTCTCTTCACGGTGTCTCTAGACTCTAATCCGACCATCGTGGTGTTGCAGACAGATGCGTGACTCGTCATTCCATTCTGCCGCCTACATCCTTCTTTCATCGCACCATTGGCAGCTGAGATGTCTGTGGTTCTGCGTCAGGGTTAGACCAAGCAATGAACGTCTTGCGGACAGACCACTCTGCTGTAAATGGCGTCGAATGGTACGCGCAGACACTGAATGATTCGTTACAGACTCAATGTGCTGTGCTATGGTTCGTGATGTGACTGAGTGATCCATCATTACCATGCGCACAATTTGCCTGTCCTCTCTGAAGTGGTGCACTGAGGTGGATGTGTTCGACCACGTCGGTCCGTCGTACCCTCCTACATCCAACGGTCACACATCCGCATTACAGTTGTTTGGTTTCGTCCAACACGACTACCGATTTCCCTGAAAGATTATCCACAATCTCGGTAGGCCACTATCCTTCCTCTGTCGAACTCGGATACTTGATCAAAAGTTGATCGCTGTTTTCTACGAAACATAACGATCGTTTTTTGAAAAAACCACAAGAAAAACACAATTGCCGAACTTGAAATCGTCGAAATCTCCAAGCCTTAAATAGCGCTTTGAGGTGGCGCCACAGGCGTGCGTGATGTGTGTGCGCTGAAATTCTAATCATTTGCATATCTCACCTCCGCTAATGCATGTTGTAAATTTCATGTTATTTGCATGCTTCCTTCAGGGTGTTGCATTTACGGTGGCCAGTGGTGTATATTAAACTTAATTTGTATATCACGCTTTCTGCTCTTTGGAGAAGGTTGGTTGAAAATGCTGGTCCAAAAGAATTCCCCTGATGTTAATGGAAGGACGTGTATAGAACCGTCACAACCTTTAATGCCCCAAACACCGTAACACTTGCTTAACAAATCTAATATTTCCATTCCCTATCAAAGGCCTTTGACAAATCTAAAAATGCCACCATGATGTTTCTAGTTGGTTTGTGATTCTGAGAATCTCTAATACACTGGGTGAAGTATAAAATTTGGTCAATAGTAGAGTGACCCTCACGTAAGGCAAACCGCTCCAAGGGTATTAAGTTATTAGTGTGTGAGTCAATCTCCACCACACCATACTTTCCATTAGTTTGCAAGTGATACAGGTAAGAGAAATAGGATGATAGCTTGCCGCAAGACCAGGCATTCTTGTTGGGCTTATAAATGGGAACAATGATGGCCGATTTCCACTGTCTCAGCAGTTTGTCAGTTTTCCATGACAAATTGTATATGTATAAAAGTCTTTCCCTACCCAAAATTCCAAGAAATGTTCATGGATACTAACTGGACCAGGTGGTTTGTTGGTTTACTGATTTTGAAGGGCATAAACTAGCTCGGGAAAGTTGAAATAAATATTTAATAATGGTTATCTGCCGGCCTGTCCTCACAAGATTTTATTTGATCTCTGGTGACCCTGGCTAAGTGTTTGTCAGAACTATTAAAATCAAGTCTACTTTCATTTGAGTAGTGCTGAGCCATGGCCTCTGCCACTTCCCGGTCATTTTCACCATGATGTGGCCATTATTGCTAATGATAGCATTAATTTCTTCGTTATTAGGCTTTAAGTTATCAATCTGCTTGGCCAGTTTCCCTAATTTAGTATTTAAAGTTCTATAGTCCAACGTTTCACATAGATTCTGCCAGTTTGATCTTTTGAATTGTACAGATATTTTCTTAATTTCAGCATTCAGCTTATTCACTTCATTTTTTCTGTCCAAGCCACCATTTGGGGCAATTACTTTTAAGGGTTCAGCCCTTTGGGCAATCAATGGCTTAATGTCTGAATTATGGACAAAGAAAGAGCGGGTCTGTTTACTTCTCTCCCCTCTAGGGATTGAAGACTTAGCAGCTGTAAAAATGGAGTGCTTGAAATGGGACCATTGCTTTTTCAAGTTGTCCGAATTAGGTTCTTTCGATATAAGATCGTTAGAAATATCTTCAAACAGACTCCAGCCGACTTTCTTAAAATTCCAGTGGAGGTTCTTCACACCAGTACGATGTACTTTAAGATCGATTTCAACTAAAATTGGAAGGTGATCGCTGCCAATATTGTCCAGTACTCTCCAGGAACTGTATGGAAACAAGTCAGGGCTTATAAATGTCAAATCCAAGACATCAGTAGAACCGTAACTGTTAGAGTGGAAAGTATGAATGCCATCATTTAGAGACAAGAAAGCCTTGTCATTGACCAACTTACTAAGTTTCGAACCTCTTCCATTTGTAATAGTGCTACCCCAGTAGTATTATTGGCATTGAAGTCTCCTAGTGTATTATAGTGATGTCTTCAAACAGACCCTCCATCATGTGTGTATCAAGAGGTTGATTATTTGGAGGTTGATAGAGGCTCTTGATGGTAAGAGTGCGATCTTTAGAGAGGGCAGTTAAACCTAGATATTTGAGATTCGAGGTTACATTGCCGATATTTCGTAGTATTTGAAAATAGACGTCACGAATAAGAAACATGAGCGCTTCGAACGATATTATATCCCTTAGCATTCAGAAGTCTCTGCTCGCACAATTTTGTTTCTTGAAGAGCTATAATTTCCACATGTAGTCTATCAGCTATTTCCAAAATTTGGTCTAACTTAATTCTTGTAGCTCCAGTACTTAATCCATTGATATTGCATTGCAGCAAACGAAGATATTTGGAAGATCTTTTGCGAAGTGGAGACTGCAACATATTTATCACACAGGGCTCTCTACCTGTGCGCGTCCCTGATTAACCTGCGTGACGGACGATGCAGTGGGAAAATCAAATAAATGCGGTTGGTCCACAGCGAAGGGTATTATGCAGCTTCCCTTTAGGTGAAGAACCACTTGGGCGGAAGACTGACTAAACCTCATGCCTGTTGGTCCGTGGATTTTATTTCACTTCTGCAACTTATTAAAAAACCAATAGAGGCATTCCCTGATCTGCCACCTGGAGACGCGCCCTGTAGGGGTTACAGGGGTCAGATATCCTAGACTAATATTGAAAAGAAAATATATCGGTGGGAAAGATGTAAAATTTACAAACATCTCAGTCATGAAGAGAACGGACTAACATTTAAGCCAAAAAATCAACATGAAATTTTTCCTCCAAAACTCGTTACAGTCACTTTTTATTAGCTCATAAAGAAAAATGTTTGATACGCTTAGACCAAAACATCTACATTATCTAAATATACATTTCGGCAACGAATGAGGATAATCAATAGCTAGAAAAAAGATGCGAGGAAGAATATCTAGTAAGCTTCTAAAAAATGCCAACGGATATTTAATTCTCTTTTGGATTATGTTTGCTGAAACTTCCTTTAATTTCCTCATTAATTGTCTTTTTTATATCATTTAATTGATGCTACAAAATAACACTATTTTGGATAAATGTTATAATTTCGGTCCTCGGGTTGCCAAGTAAACTCTTGGTCACCTTTATGTCTGTCGAATCATGAGCTCGTGGGAAAATAATGGAAAAGTTTTTATCGGCCAAACTCGATACATAGAAGAAATTTAAAAGCGTTTTTCTAGATTTCATCCTTCAATATTATCTTTCTCCGTCACCAAGAGAATAGTGTACTTGAAATGTCAAAGTCAGAATCGGAGATAGAGAATTACAAGAGATGTCACACTACCCACATCAAAGCCACACTACCCACATCAAGCTGCTCGCATGCGACCTGATATTTCGTATGTTGTAAATCTGTTTTCCCAGTTTCAGAGCGATCCTGATCTTCAACGCTGGACCGGTCCTTAAAAGCTTCTGGGTTAGGCATATGCTACAAAGGATCATCAACTCGACCTCACCCGCACGGAATCGCTTGATCTCCGTTACTATTGCGATGCTGCCAGTAAGGATGACCGACAGTCAATCGGGGGATTCATAGTTTTCATTAACAGATCACCAATGTCATGGAAAACTACTTAACAAAAATGTGACACATTCTCGTCAGTGGAAATAAGCCAGGAACTATTATGGTTGCGGCACGTTATAACGTAGGCAGGGGCGTAACGTATACCCCTGAACCCCCCCCCCATTGCGGGGGAGGGCCTAGGGATTCTAGGGGGCTCAAAGTCTGACTGATGCCAAGTACGTATTTGGGCTTGGGGCCCAAAACCTGACTTTGCAGGGGGCCCTAATGTTTTCCGTTATGACACTGAACGCAGGGGTCTTCAATCAGTAGCCAACTGAAGGAATTTTAGTGATTATTCTTGGTATTAAAAACATTTTGCCGCCCATCCGGTAGAATGATTAGTGACGCCGACTTCTGTGCCATAGGGCCTGGGTTCGAATCCCGGAAAAGGCACGGATGTTTGAAAGTGAAAAGTGCCTTTGTGGCATGGGGTACTTACTCTAAATAGCCGTCTAGCCTCAAGTCCTCTGGTGAAATTGGTGGAAGGGGAATAGAAGTAGGAATCCCCTGACCACTTCCAGGATGTTCTCCTTCAAAATTGGGGTGGAAAAGAGCCGAATCATACTGTCACCTGCATGTTGCTCAAAGCTACGGATTACTACGTATTATATACGATGGACGTTCAATCTAGCCCTTTGGCATGATGAATTTCCTGGGCCTTGATTAATGACAGCAACAAAAAAATTAATTCACATGTTTCATACCTATTTCAGATAAAGTTTTCTAAAAATGGTGAATTTTTAAAGAAGTTTTACTGTATCTTAAATAATTTTAACAATAAAAAATTGGATTAATCATATAAAATGTCCACAATTTCAGGAAATATGGTGAATTCTTATCTCTAACAAACAGATGTCAATCTTTCACCAATACTCCTGAAAAATGACTTCAGATATTCTTCTACTATAGAGGGGGAATAAATTTAGAATTCTATTTCTTCTAATGTTGTGGGATTAGTTGCCAGGAACAGGGTGTAAAAAACATCCTATTTAATTGGTAATTAGCAGGTTTTGTATGGTTGAAATTTTAAGCTATATATATATATAAATTACTTCTCACTCTCTCATTCCGCATTTTGGAATTCAGAAATGTTTATGGCCTCTGAATGAGTATGTCACTGTGAATGTTCGAAATCTTGAGAATGTGTCGACACTCACCGGTAAAAGTCAACATATATCAAATACCTCAGTGAAAGACAGAGTATTTTATTATATTCTTATACGTTCGGACTATCACCGTTATATGGCGACAATTACCATACACTGATGCAGAATGTTGAATTTTTTTTTTTTTTTTACGTTTTTAAATCGTACCTTATTATTAAAACATATTATGAATGCCATGTGTCAAAATAGGAGAAAATTAAACTTAAAAAAAAACTATAAAAAAATTAAAGTATTAAACTGAAAGTTAGTAAAATTTTCTTAATAAATAAGTTTTGGTTAAGTTTCGTTAAATAATATCTCTTATTTGTTGCAACCATTTAAACTGTTATAGCGCTCTGAATTGCGCAAGAGTCCCTTGCTTTTACAATTGCATTTAGTAGTGAAACATTTCTTTTTGCTCAGACAGCATGTATAATCCTGCCCTCCACTTTTCGAATTAACTGCTTTCTCAGCTCTATGTCTCTTTATTCCAAAAGCCCATGGCCATCTCACTGGCCATTGCACGTTCTCTCCGCACGTCTTAGCGGGGGCACCCCAATCGGTGATCGTATTTCCCTTCTCTACATTTGTGAAGCGATTTCAGCTTCTTACAAGCGGCGAGGCACTCAACATACTGCCCGCCTTGACAAATTTTAAAAAAAAATTTACAACATACAATCAAGCAATCACAAATACATGATACATTTTACAATAAACAAAACAAAACGAAAAACACTGTACCTTACGGAAATACAATACATTGCTACACACACATACAAATCAAGATTAAGTAATTCAATTACAATTAAAAGGTAATTTAACAATTTTATTAACAGGTCGTTTATATACACCCTTTACCTGTTTTTAATATCACTACTCTAGTTATGTCATCTGTACCTGGATGAACCTCTACTATTTTGGCAAGATTCCAGTTCCGTAATTTTGAATTATCTTCAACCTTTAACCAAAACTATTTCATTTTCCTTAAATGAAATAGTTTTGGTTGCCTTTATACCATTTAGGTCTAGATTGAAGACGATTTAAATAATCTGAAGTTCATCTACTCCAAAATGTTTGAGTCATTCTTTGAACTAATTCCCATCTACGGAGCCTATTCATGGGAACTTCTTTAAAATCTGGATCCGACAAGGATGTTAATGGTGAGCCAATTAAAAAATGAGCTGGAGTTAGAGCTAAATCATCATTGGGATGATCTTCGGAGAGAGGGCACAGAGGTCGTGAATTTAAAACGGCTTCCACTTGTGTGACAAGTGTAAAAAATTCTTCATGAGTAAGAATAGTATTACAAAGTTACAGGAATTTCTAAAATTCGATTTCAAACTCTCCTTCTCCATCCCGAATTACAACAGAAACGCACTTTTTCCTCACCAAGACATTAAAGAAAAGCTCCTGCCATGGTTTGCGTAATAAATGGTCGGGCTGAATTATCCGGCAAAGTTACAGTTATTTCACAGATTGGATATCAGATTCGGATTATCCATTTTGAAGTACGCCAGGGTCTAAGTTTTCACGATTCAAGGCTTTTAATGTAAGCCCCTGTTATGGTGTGTCTAAAATATGGTCAACCGGTTTTATCCGGCAAAGTTACGGTTATTTTTTGAAACTGACTCGAAAATCGGATTTCACACCCCGAAATATGCCAGGCACTTAAATTTCGTGCATTTTGGTTTGCAATATCTATTTCCACAGACACATGAGCATTTTGCGATTATTCCCTTGCGGGAATCTGGCAATGTGTTTTCCGGATTCTTCACATTTCCGGCAATAAAAAAATTATGACGTCATTAATTGAAATAAAAACTATGCTATGTTTTAAGTTGGACGAAATGACACACAGTATGCAAAACTATATTATGATTGATTAAGTAGTTTTGGAGTCCAATGCGGACAAACACTGTATGACACTTAATTTTTATATATAAAGATAATGAAATATTCAGTCTTTCACCTAGGTATTCGATATATGTTGACATTCACCGGTGAGTGTTCATATTCTCCAATTTTGGACATTCACAGTTTAGTTGAACATTTAGTAAGGCAATTTGCTTTATTTTCCATGAGAGTGTAGCTGCGATGAAGGAGTACAGCATTAAGAGATCTTATATATTACTAAAGTATTGTGGGAAATATTCTTCATTTGAAACTTATTTTTGAAGTTATAAGGAGAGGGATTTAAAAGCAAAGCTAAATTGTCAGCATTCTTTTTTCACCAGAACAAGTTTAAAAAAATCTGAAAATGGGGGGCTCATGTTAGCTACATGAAAGCAGAAAAGATTGCTGGGCGGTGAGTTTGTAAAATAGATTGCAATTAATGGGTTTTATTCATTTCAAGCTCAAGCCATATTGAATATTAGCTTATTTGGTGCGAGAGTGAAGAAACGCTCGGCCGACCTCGCCACAGATATATTCAATAACTAAAAATCAAACTGCAAAATATTCAAGTTTTATTCTGTAGTGATGGACGAATGAATGGATATCACAGATGCTGCGCAAGTAGCTACTTTTATTCGTGGTGTTGATACAGACATTACAATTGTAGAGGAATTAGCCAATGTTGTTGTACCTAAAAGCGCAATACGAGTTTGTATTCGAGTCTGACTCAAACTGGATAAAAGTTAGACTTCAGCAATATATCTGCCATAACCAAAAATGTGGCTAAATCTATGGCAGGAAAAAAATTGAAGGAACTGTATTTATCAAATCTGACGAAAATCAAGAAGAGATGACACTATATGATGACTTTCCACTGTGTCATCCACCGAAAAAATTTATGCAAGAAGACTTAAGACTTTTAGAACATGCTATGAAAAAAGTAGTTAATTTTATTCGACCCAAAGGACTTAATTACAAGCAATTTGAACAGTTCTTCGTGGCCGTGGCAGCCTAGTGGTCACGGTAACGGACTCGAGGATGGCGTGTTATGAGTTCGAGCCTAGTACTACTGTAGACCTGCCATGTAGGCGTGTTAAATCTGTCGAGAGCTCAAACGTCCTTCCGTTGGTGTGGTGTGGAAGTAAGGAGAGAGTACCAGTTCTGGTGTTGTCCCCAGACCATGGGACAAAATAACGAGGTCCGTCGCCAAAAGCTCTCGAGTATAGCTGAATAGTACGACTTTAATATTCACTCACTCACGAAGGTTATCTTGGTGGAAACAGAAAGTGTTCGTTTCTCTTACTTTTCTGTTCATACTTTATGGTATCTCAAAACATACAACAATTTCATAGCAAAAGTTGTTTAGATGCCTTAAACTTTGTACTTTATTGTAAAAACTGGAAAGAGAAAAGCTTACTAAAATGAGCAAAATTTATAAGTTTAGGAGAAATCTAAAAAGCATGAAAAATATGCAATTTCCAAGGTATTATTTTCCCTTAAGTCATGAAACAAATACTTATTTAAGTATAAAAATGGAAACGCACCACACATAAAAAAATTCGTGCAAATGCATATTTCTTTTTTCCTAAATATAATGTAAGGATTTTAGATTATATTTTGAAGGTATATACAATTTAATTGATAGAAATAAGAATTTTAATCTTGTGATAGTAAGAAATAACATAAATATATGTTGCACAATAATAATATATAGCTCCCCCCTCCCAATTCATTATATATCCACTAATGTATTAACGACATATTTGAATAATCCTCACGGCTCACTTTAGTAATAAATAAAGCTTAAGTTGCTTAGAGTATTTTATATATTTTAGTTAAAATATTTAAAATCAGAAGGTAGCTTTTCTTTGAACATTGTGTATGTAGTAGTTTTTTTAATAACTAAAGTTATTTATGTAAGAAATTAGTCAAAATTTCTAAAGAGACAACAGGGTTTTAAGTAAAACTCTTTTCTTCCCAAAAATCTTCTGAATACCTAAGAATAATTCTAAGGAAAAGAACCATTCTAATTCTAAGAAAAATGCTTTTCTCGTACACAACCCAACGAACGAATCGTAAACACCATTCATAAATGGAACATGAGCCTATTTCTTATATACTTTGGCAAAAAGGAGGAGTTCCCTTTTTTCGAATCTGCAATGATTGACCGCAAGAAAATTGATTTAAATATTTCAAGTATATTTAATTTAAAATTATCAAGTACAATTAATTTAAAATTTTGAAATGTATATACACATTGGAAAGAGCTTAAAAAAGGAAGGTTTCTTTGGTTTTACTTTTTTATCTGATCATTGAAAAGATTTTTATGATCTACTTAGTGTGTGTTGGATGAAATGAATGATAAAGTACAATAAGAGAAAGAGAAAGTACAAATTCTATAACCCTCTTTTTCAGTAAATGTAAGTTTTCCCGTGATGATTATTTATTAAAGATATGAAGCATTGCTTTGAGTAGAAAGGAATGCTGTTTATTTAGCAGAACTATCAATGCGTGTTATGACTAGTTACAATATATGCCTACGATAAAATGCATCCCAATGATAAAGTTTCCTCAAAGGAATTCAGACGAAAGATACCAGTACCATACTTCTCAAAAAAATATCGTAAAGAAGGCCAGTCAGTGTTCCGTCTATATCAAAGTGCAAAATTTTCTTTGATAGGATTTCACAAAAAAAGTCACATTTTACAGAAACAGAAAACAGCACATATCCCGATACGTAAGCAGAAAAGGATAGTCGAAACTTTTTGCAAAACTCATTATATATACCGTGATTTTCTAAAAATCACCCCATATAAAATGTTTAAATATAAGTTACTTAAATAAAGAGTTGTAAAGACTAAAATTATGATTTAATACCCTAATATGCATAATTTGGCAGCATCCTCAAATGAAGACGACATGTATTTCCAAAAGCTAAATTTAAAAAATACATTTCAACTTAATTATATTAATTTGAAAGAATTTCAAGCCATGCTTGAAATTTTTATTAATAAAGATACTATTAAAATAAATAAATTGAGTGCAGTTCGAATGTTTGAATATCATAGCTTATGTGTGCAAAATAGAATTTCCTGTTAAGTCTTAAATTAAATTTTAAAACATACATTTGACTATTAAAAATTACACTGATCTTCTTTTAGGAAAAGGGAATTTCAGAAGCTGTTATATTAAAGTTAACTGCTAAAAGATTGTTTTTCTATCAGAAGTACATTTGACTTTCATAACTCAAATCGCTGTAGTTAAAATTTTGCGAAACATTATTCATGCGCGTACTGTGCTGTTGTTTCTCATCGATCTGTTGTTACTATTTGATTAAGCAAAGTATACCTATAACGAACGCTTTAACCCTTTCGCGCCGAGTTTTTTTTACAACAGAACAATTTTGGTAGTATAAAATATGAGTAGGGCACACTAGAATGCTAAAAGTAAGATTTTATATTTTTAGAAAAATTTTAAACACTGATTTAGGACCGGGACATATATGTCCCATCAGCCTTGACCACTGGGATATATGTGTTCCAGTAGTCTTGAATGAGTAATTTTGTAAAGAAAACCAATGATTTTCTAGTCATAAAAATTTAACTATGAATGGTCTGGTTTGAAACACACTCACAAATAAATGCAAAATGGGACATTACACATCGCGCACATTATTTTAGTCCGCAATTCCTTCTTTTGTTGTGCCCATTTATTACACCACCCGTCGTGTTTTTGTTGCTACAGGTACCAACATTGATTAACCCTTATGATGTTTTGAATGGGCGTCCAGTTCCTCTACGGCGTTGATACTGTGCGTTGAGCTTTCTGGACGCCATCAACGCTTCAGCAAGAGGTAGAAGGAAATCAAGAAGTGAGGTTTTCCGTTGTTTGAGTTCGCAGTACGCAATCCATCAGTTCACCACTGCGTTCATCAATAGGGAAAAAATACTTTTTTCCACCCCTTGCAAGGTTTTCGATCAAATTCATAGATATTTGCCATTTGGTTTGCAAGGTCTACACCTCCCATGATTTTGTTGTAGAATTCGATTGCCACAGGGCACTCAAATTCTTCTTTGCTTCCATCTTTCATGGAATTGTATCATGATCGATATCCATTTCACACTCGTCTGAATCGGATGAGTATTGCAAATTGTGTGTTGGATCCGCAAAATCGGGATAATCTATTTCATCATCCAAATCAATATCTTTATCATCTGACTCTTGTAACGTTTTTTTTCATTTCTTCATTAGTAAGTCCCGGCGTCAAGTCATTTTAGATTGAATTAATTTGTGCTTAAATTAAAAATAATGAGCAACTGCTTCAAAAGTAACCAAAAAATATAATATCAAGAGAAAGGATCACATAGGACAGTTGGGACTATGTGTTTTCATTATCCAAGACTAGAGGGGGACACATATGTCCCAATAATAAAAACGGAAGTAAAACTTTGCCATTTATCAGTTTATTAGAGGTAATCCGCTTCATGAGTAACTTATCTGGCCTTGAATTTTGGATCATTCAAAATTCAATCGAAAATAGGGGGTATTTTCCAAAACTAAACTATTTATTTTCGTACAGTATGGAATGATCTGCTACAACACTTCAAACACGCGGGAATTGCATTATGTACGGTAGTGACATCTATGTTCTGTGAATGAAAGTACTTTAAAAAATATTGATAAGTCTGGTGGGAAAGTGTCCAATTAGACAGAGAAGTTCAATTTAATATAGTTATGCAGCTATTATTTATTATTTTCCTAGTGTCTGTTATTCTTCTGCTAATAAACAAATCGTGATGAACTTTGTACGTAATACGATGCTGAGTATTTTTATAGACGATCAAGTAACATTTTTTAGGAGACTGGTTTTTATAAAATAGTTCAAGAATTGATTAAACTTTGTACACAATATTCAATGAATTAAAACTAATAGTATACCTGAAATTTTAATACAAAATATTAAACTCGAATGCAGCATTAAAATAAGAAGAAAATCCCTTATGTATAATACTTATTTATATAAAAAAACAAGTTTGGATCAAGATTTCTTGATAAATACCTCCTTAAATCAGCTTTAATAGTACTCTCTATTAATGCAAAGAAAGTAAATGCTTGAACTGATGTCCGTACTAAACTATCAGGGCAAAACGAAACAACAGGATCACGCTTGCGTTTTGAAGCAATTACTTCTTACTTCTTTCGTACTTTCTGCACTCGCTTATTTTAAGGGCATGGGAAGAGATAGAGAGAAAGAAAGCACATGAATTTTATATATCTTCAAGAAATCAACAAATTTAATTAAAAAAAATGTTTAATTTTGTTTTTTGGCATTTTACCTAAATAAATTTCTCATGTAAAGAATACACATATATTCTATACCTTTCGGTAGATTTAGTCAATTTCTTAACAAAAACCGCGTTTATTATACATTTAATGAAGTTATACAACTTAACGGGGATATATTATAGACTTAAAAATAAAAAAAATACTTTGTTTCAACCTGTGCAACTTTGTTAATTTTTTCCATGTGTACACTCACTCATCTGAAAAGAATTTTAACGAGTCGTACAAACAGTAAAGATCATATATATTTTACGTAAATCATAACAAAATACTTACTTTAAATTACTCAAAACGGGATTCGAACAGGTGCGATGGTCGAAAATTTTTGCTTCTCTTTTCCGTTGAACTGAAAAAGTAGCTTATATATACATATTCACTGATTGCGAAACCATTTTTGAATATAACAATTTCATTTATTTTATGTTTAGTTTGTCTAATCATTGTTTAAGCAGTATTTCTTGTTTCTATTTACATAATTATAAATAATGACAAAAATATGGAAGTAATGCTTTATCATGCTGCAAAAACAGTTACTTTATCTTTCTAGTTTGAATACAAAATATTCCACAAAAAACACAAGTAAGCATCTCTAACTATTTACTCATTAAAAAAAGCAACTGACAAGAAAAATAGTTACATATGAAAATTTACAAAGTTAAATTTTAAAGAAAAAGACCATTTTTTGAGGAAGAGTCCACTACTGCAAGATAAAATATACTTTCAATGATACTAGTTGTTTTTATTTCTCATTAATATTTACGATAAAAGAGCAAAGTTTAACACTAGAACGCTGAACTGTGCCATTTCGCCGTCAAGGTCTGTAAATTCTTTCCTAAAATCGTTCGTTGTTGTTACTTATGCCACCTGATCGACACTAACATCAGATCAAGGGTCACGAAATTCATCGTGGCAAAGGGGCAAGATTGTACGTCTGTCGCTAGCCGTAGCTTTGGGCACCATGCAGGTGACAGTACGATTGGACTCAGTTTCGTCCCAATTTTCAGAGAAAATAGTCAGGGGGTGGTCAGGGTTCTCCCACTTCTTCGCCCCTTCCACCAGCCTCACGAGAAGTCTTGCGACTATTTAGAGTAGCTCCCTGCCACGAAGGCACTATATATTTACAAATATCCATGCCTTCTCCGGGATTCGAACCCAGGTCCTACGGCACAACATTCAGCGCTGCTAACCACTATACCAGATGGGCGGCGAGGAATCCCCTAATTTCTCATATTGTATAACATTTCTAGGAAACATTCATAAGTTTTGGGAGAGAGTTTGTGATCTCCTTGTTTCGTTCAGTCGTATAATACGAGATTTCCTGCTTTGTACGAATGAGATCTGTGGTGAAGGTCAAATTATTTTCAAATGTGTTTCATATATATATTATTTACAACTTCGACCTTGGTGAGAGTTAAAAGATCCAGTTGATCTAAGAGGGGTGTGTCATCTATTAGGCTCCTGATGTGAAGTTCACCGAGGAGATGGGGCTCAAATACAAAAAGCAAATAAAATAGCTATTTTTTTAGTTGAATTTGTTTTGTAGTATTAATTGCTAGTAAGGCGTTTGGGAATAATTCACCCCATTTATCTGGATTTTTGTCAGTCAAATTTTTCAAAAGTGGACACATTTATGCCATTGGCTTGTTCAACGATGCTGTTTGCTTGTGGTGAATAAGGTGTTGTCAGTGAGTGTGTGATTCCATATTTTTGTAGGAAACGCTGAGTGTGGCGTGCAGTGAATATGCAGTTCCTTTATCGGATATGTACATACTTGATGGACCATATCTAAGTATTATGTTATGGAAAAAGACATCCGTCACTGAGTGTGCACCAAGGGATGCAGAAGGTGCTGATACTACATAGCGTGTAGCGTGATCAATGTGCACAAGCATGTAGGTGTTTCCAGCTCTTGTTTGCGGTAAGAAAATCACGTGAGCAGCGGATACAATTTCCCATGGTGTAGTTGGAATCAGCAATTGCTGCAACAGACCATAAGCATTAGAAGCACGGTCGTTAACAAATTGTCATTGTGACAACTTCAAGCATAAAATTTTACAGTCCTTATGCATATTTGGCCACCAATAGTGTTGCTTTAAATTATGAAGTGTTTTCTTTGCATCCATATGTCCGACATCCTCGTGACAAACAATCAGAGTTTGCTCCCTCATTGCCTTCGGAACCACAACTGTAAAAGATTTTGATTTATTGTCCTTTTCTCGCATAAGAGTGTTGTTGTCGATGTTATAATTGGATTTAATTCACATAGTATTTTTGTTGGGAATTTGTTCTGCGAAAAAATATATTTACAAAAATCATCTTGTTTTTGTTTTGTACAAATTTCTGTGATTGATGATTTTTAGTAACTGTTATACAAAATGGTGGTGTTGGAAAACGCGGATCAGCAATAACATTTTCTTTTCCTGGCCGATGCTCAGTTGTAAAGTCAAATTAAGTCAGAGATCTGCCAAATATCGTGCAAAGTTTCGGTTAACTGTGGATTTAGCAACAACATAAGCGGTTGTATAGTTGTCTGGGATCAGTTGAAATTTATGACCAGAAGATAAAGACGAAACTTCTCGGGGAGGGCCCAATGTACAGCAGTGCAGATACTTACTGTGTTAGAGTGTTTCAGCATCTATTAAAGTACGTGATGCATCTTCGATGACACGACGTTTACCATTTTGATCTTGAGATAAAACTACTCAAGAATCCTGAATATGAGGCATCAGTTCTTAAAAAAGTTGACAGTCCTTGTTTAAAATATGCCAGAACAGGAGAAGCGGCAATTGCAGTTTTTTTAAGGTTTCAAATGTATGTTGTTGGTCATCTTTTAAAATTATAGCATCATTGCTGGCCTTTATTTCTAAACCTTTCAAAACACTTGTGAGTGGCTTAGCAATAACAGCATAATTTTCGTATGCGCTTTCTAAACTGATTCGCAAATCCGAGGGAACTACGAACTTCATGAACGGATTTAAGAGTTGAGTAACGTTCAACCGATGTTGTACGTTCAGAATCCGGATTTTCACCATCCTGAGAAAGAATTCGACTTAAGAGAGCGATTTCTATTTGAAACCAGCATTTCGAGTAGCTTCATATTTTGCAAAGCACTTTCAGATGGTAACTGAAGTCGTCATGAGAAGTTGAGATGTCATCAATGTATGTATTTACATTGTGTGGTGCTAGATGTACATAGGCCAAATTAATTGCTTTTGTCATTGTAGATGGGCCATTAGTGGCACCAAATGAAATTCGAAGAAATTCATAATGTCCGTCAGGAGTGACAAACCCAGTTTTGAAGATGTCAGTCTCTCTTATACTGTTGTTGTTGTTGCTAATGCCACCTGTCTGACGTAGTCAAATCGAGGCCCACGAAATTCATCATGGCATTGGGCAAGATTGTACGCCTGCCGTTAGCCGTAACTTTGAGTACCATGCAGGTGACAGTACGATTTGGCTCGGTACCACCCCAATTTTGAGGGAGAGCACCCTGGGAGTGGCTAGAGGCCTCCCACCTCTCTTCCCCTTCCACCAACCTCACGAGAGGACTTGCGTCTCGACGGCTATTTAGAGAGTACCCCCATGCCGCGAAAGCACTATACATTTACAAACATCCATGCCTTCTCCGGGATTCAAACCCAGGACCTACGGCACAGCAGTCAGCGTCGCTAACCACTATACCGGGGATGGGCGGCTTCTCTTGTACTAGTGGCGTTAATGCAGATTTTACATTCATTTTAGAAACATAGCATTTTTTTTTACGATACGGCTGAATAACATCTTCCATAGGGTCAATTGGGTGATCGTTGTGATGAAATTAATCGTGCATGAACAGTCAGTGAAAATTCGTCTTGGAGTGCTTTCTTGGAATGGCTGCTCCATAACGAAAGCAGGCGCTGTGCGAGTTGAGTTGACTTGTTTCAATTATTTTTGGATTTGCATGTTAAGAAACTGGCGATCAGGCTCTGAGTCCATAGAGTCGACATCTAATGGGCTTATCATGTTGCCATTCGAGTTTGAATTCAATATATGGACATAATTCAATATTAGCATCATCGGAATAAAACACGAAGGAAAATTTTCAAATTTCTGCATCCAGTCGAGCTTGTTGAATTGTAGATAACTTGACAGAGTTTGGGATGAGTTGTCCTTTTGATGAAAATGTATGTGTGTATTTAATTCTGGTAAAATCACATCATTTAAAGGAGGTAATGATATTTTATTAGAAACGATGCAGTTAATGCTAGGTTTTGATGCATAAATACACTCACGTAGACACAATGGCTCCGTTTACATACAAACCCACCAATTGATATTTTGTCGTGTATTATAACCTCCCCTAACATTATCTTCATCGCGTCTAGTATTACTCATACTTAAATGTGTAAGCGAGTTAACGAATTCACAAGATACATTTACAAATAACAATATTTATTGATTTTTCTTAATCAAGGAAAAGGTCATATACACTATTCAAATATAAGAACAATAAAATACAGTGGAGAATGAGAAGGGGTCACTAATTGCGGAACTACGAAATCTAAACTGAATCCACGAAGGATAAGCGCGTACAATTACAACTACACACGTATACGTAATACAATTCTTGAATCACTAACCTGATTTCTTAAACTACGGCAGGTTCGTCTTGTAGGTTATTTGGATCTTGATTGGATCACGGCTAGAATTCCCTCTTTAATGTGCGACTTCTATCTTCAGCTTTTCTTGTAGCTTTTCTATAGACTAATTTTATCAACAACTATGAGTTGGATTCCCAACGGTTCGTTTCACTTTACTTTACAAAACCTACTTCTTCACTTAAAAACTATTACTCATTTAATTTCATCCTCTCTGATAACTCGCTAAACCCGAACTTATATAAAATATCTCATTTGCATAAATCACGCTTTGGCTCCCGGTGGAGATTGGTTGAAATAAATAAAATTTAAAAGAAATATGTAGAGGATTAGTAAAGAACCGTACAGATCCGTCACAAACCCCTCCGAGAAAAAAGTGTGACTTATTGAAGGTCTAAACGACCCGAAAGAACTCACGTAACACGCCTAATGCCTGAAAAACTCTGAACCTGCACAAAATTTTAATTCTCTAACTCTAGAATTTTTAATTAAACTAGCACACAGAAATGATTACTCAAAAGGGCATTCCACTTATTTTATTAATCTTTTACATATATTGTCCCTACAGTGCATCCCATTCGATCGAAGATCATGGGAAAAACATAAGCTTTAGGAAAAAAACCCCTGGCCATGCACTTTACTTAAATACCAATAAATATAAAAATTTTACAATAAAATCTTCATACGACATCATTCTTTCATCTCATCACTATGTTCAGGGACTGCTGCCCTAAAAGGAAACTATATCAATTTTCTTTTTAAAACATGACATTGAATGCACAGAACTTTATACAACTTCCTTATTGACAGAAATATGGCATACATTATATTATATATATATAGTCTCATATCAAAATAACCTTCATCTGGTTTCCGTTTCATCAATTCCCAATCAATCGCGCTGCGCTGTTAATGTTTTTGTTAGTAATCCTAATTACGCCGCGCCCTGAAACCAGATACTACTTATATATCTTAATAATTACTCACAAAAAAAATACTTTTTTCACATACAATATATTACAACAAACAATACAAGTAATCTCACATATAAAGCCACGTCTTTAATGTGTAGAAAAACAAATGCAATTCAACAAATGTTTTTCCACAATTTGGAAAAAAATTAAATACAAAAGCTTTTTCAATCGATATGAAAATGCACACAACGCAGTGACAACATTTGCAATCTAATTTTACAAAAAAAAAAAAAAAAAAAAAAAAAAAAAAAAAAAAAAAATAGCTTAGAGCCATACTCTGAACTGTCTGCCAGAGGGAAATAAACAAATTAGAATTATACAACCTGGCTAATCTTTAGATCCAATCTGCATAGGCTTTGTCTCCAACCACGGCCTCTGTACTGGATGACCTTGTCCTAGGGCTGTCTTTGCTCTGTTCCAACCTTCTGGGTCTTCTTCTCCATTGAGTTTGCTGTAGTTGATATGCTCCTGCTGGGGCGTTCCCTCCTTCTGCGGGATTCCGATTCTGGTTGCTGTCCACTCAACGTCGGCTCCGGAGGTCGTAAGGGCAGTTCCGTTCTTCCTGGACTGGACGGGACCTGTTGCATCTGGTTTTTCTCCTGTCATCTCTGCGTTATGGTCCTGGAATTGTTCCTTCCGATTGCTTCTCGGATTCCATTTTTCTATACCGCTTTCTTGACGGACGAGACGGCATGGACAAGGACAATTTTCTCTTGTCAAAGGCTGCAGGGGCTTCTGGTATCTTTTTCCTTTGTTGGCTCTCGATCCAAGATTCGGGCCTTCCTCTTTTCTCCCTCTCCGTCCAACGTGGTGTCCTTTTCCTGCAATTATACACACCACCCACGAAGAAACAGTCGATTCCGTCCGCACACGCTTTTTTTCCTTCTCACCTCCTCTCCATCGCGTCTATTCCTGACCACATCTCCACTACCTTCCAAATTTCCTGATTCTGATCCTCTGCGACAATTCCCATCACTTTCTGATTGCACTACTCTCGGCTGCCTATCATCCGACCTGTCTGATGCTACTGCATTATAATCACTATTTCCCGCAATTTCCGATTCGGCAACACTGTCTTCTGATTCTCTTTGATGGTAAATTATCACCTGATCCACATTAACCGTTATTCTTTTACCAAACTTTAATATTACTAAATTATTATTTTTCACACTCAAAACCTTTTAGGGGCCCTCAAACTTTGGCATAAATTTACCCACCATTTTCTTACTTGCTGAACCCAACGGGTGAGTTTGAACCAACACTAGATCACCCACCTTCACATTAACTTCACGTCTCCTCTTATTATAATATTTCGCCCACTTCTCGTGCTGCCGCTTAGTATGTCTCCTAGCCTCCTCAAACAACTTTTTCATATTTCCACAAACTAGGTCTGATCCATCAGTTACCATTACTAATTTTTGAAATGGGGTGATTAATTTTCGACCTAAAAATAATTCCGCCGGTGTTTTACCCGTTGTCTCATGTACTGCTGTCCTCAAAGCGTAACTAAATTCACGGAGAAATTAGTCCCAGTTAGTATGATTATCTGCGATAAAACTCGAAATCATTTCTAGAAGAGTACGATTAACTCTTACCGTTTGATTAGCTTATGGACGATATACCACAGTTTTAACATGTTTTATGTTCAACCTGCGACATACTTGCTCAAAAACTTCGGATATCATTTGGGGGCCGTTATCACTAATTAACTGTACTGGAGTTCCATAACGCGAAATATAATTCTCAAAAAATGCATTGGCAATTGCCTTAGCCGAAGCTTTTCTTAAGGGAACTATTTCAACCCATTTAGAAAAATTTTCCGTTATTAATAATATAAATTTATAACGTTCCTGTCTAGTTGCAGGGTATGGGCCTAATAAATCTAAAGATACTATTTCATTCGGAAAATTCGTTACTGTCGGAATTAATCGACCAGCTGCTAATCCGTTCTTATAATTAAACTTTTGGCAGCAATCACAGGTTGATACATATTTATAAATATATTTACGCATGTACGGAAAATAACACGCGTCTTTTAATTTTAAGTAGGTTTTCCTTTTGCCTAGATGGCCCGCCATCGGCGAGTCATGGAATTCTCGCATAACATCTTTACGTAATGTTTTGGGTATAAATACCCTTAATTCACCAAATGTGGTTGTATATTTTGCATAATATAAGAACCCATTTATTAACTTAAACCCGCGGGACCAATTTCTACAGATTGACTCATTAATTGAACTATCGACAGGATTTTCTAAAAACTTTAATATATGACCTAACTCCGGATCATTCCTCTGTTTTTCTCTCAACTGTTCCCTAGACGATAATACCAACGACCTAATTACCTCACAAGCCACCTTTGCTTCTTCCTTACTTTGTAACGGGTTTTTAGACAATATATCAGCCACCACATTTTGCGTACCTTTTCGATGCTACCATTCCACATTAAAAACTGCTGACTTAAGCATCCACCTCATCATTCTAGACGACAAATTCTTCCCGTTCGTTAATTTGGTAAGTGCTGCATGGTCTGTTATGACCTTCACCGGCAAAGATCCGAAATAAGTGCGATATTTATTTAACGCCCATATGACAGCCAAACATTCACGTTCCGTCATACTGTAATTTCTCTCTGCGCGGTTTAATGTTCTTGAGGCAAACGCAAAAGGCCTATTATTCTGCGTCAACTCTGCTCCTACACCCACTGAACTAGCATCCGTATAAAGTTCAAAAGCTTTGGAAAAATCTGGTAACTGTAACATGGGAGCTTCCGTTACTGCTTTCTTAATACAATCAAAGGCTTCCTGAGCCGATTCCGACCAACTGACCTTTTCGACTTTCCGACCTTTTCCATTTTAAACCATACAAGCGTTCACACAGGTCTGCGTAGTTCTTAATAAACTTTTGATACCAACCCGTCATTCCTAAAAATTTTGCTACCTGTTTCGCAGTTTTCGGAGGTTTTATTTCAATAATTGCTTTTACTTTCTCCTCGTCTGTTAACTAGACCCAAATAACGTAACTGTTCCCTCGCGAAATGACACTTCTCACGATTTAAGGTTAAACCAGCCTCTTGCAACAATCTGAATACTTCTCGTAAGTGTTCTACATGGCGTTCAAAAGATGGAGATGAAATTATTACATCGTCCATATAGCAGTAGGTGAAACGCCCGAGAACTGGCTTGAGAATTAACTCAATTGCCTTCTGAAAATTTGGAGCTGCCCCCGAAAGGCCAAATGGCATGCGAGTAAATGCAAAAGTACCATTTTTTTTAACAAATGCCGTCTTATGAATATCTTTGGGGTCTACTGCCATCTGAAAGTATCCGCTGCGTAAATCAAGTGATGACATAATTTCGGTGTGTGGAATATTAGTGATCATATCATCAATTATTAGTAGCGGATATCGTGGATACCTCGTGATCACATTTAATTTCCTTTAATCTATTGCAAACCTATAAGCTTCTGGGTAGTCTAACGGCAACCCGTTATTCTTCCGACATAAAACAACTGGAGACGCGTAAGGCGATGTTGTTGGAATTATAGTTCCATCGTCCAATATCTTCTTAACGTGGTAGTTATCGATACCCTGTTTGACCCTGTCATAGCGATAAGGTCTCGAAGAAATAGGAGGATTATCACCCGTATCAATTTCATGACAAAACACATGCGTCAGACCTGCCTTATCTGAAAACAACCATTGAAATTCCTTAAACAAAATCTGCAACTTCTGTTTTTCCCTGCATTTAACTTAGTCTTTGATAAATCTATTCGTACCGGTTCGTCCGGAATTGCCACTTTCTCAATCTGCGAGTCCGGAATGATTAACGATTTCGTAAAAAAATCAAAACTTATCTTTGCAAGTGACATAAAACCAATGCCCAAGATGCATGGATATTGCATCTCAACAATCACATGAAAATTCCACAACTTCGAAATTCCCTTATCTTAATTCGTAACTCAACGGTGCCCAAATTTCTGCACTGCCACTCTTTTGCCGTGACTACTTTCGCTGACGATTTTTTAATAGGACAAAAAGAAAAATATGATCGGTACGTCTCCTCTGAAATAAATAACTTCTCCGCACCTGTATCCCAGAGAGTTTTTACAAACGTGTCATGTAAAAGAATCGGCACATATGGAAGATTAACTGGTGATAACCGTAATGAATTAAGTTTGATCCGATAGGAGGATTTGACTCAACTAGCGACCGCTTACCTCCTGCAACACGATCGCTTAGAAAGTTTAAATTGGCATTTCCTTGCCTTCCTCTGGTGTAATGAACACGCCTCCAATTCCGCCTTGCTGAATCATCAATAGGACCTTTACTAACCACCATCCTACGGTTCTGATACCGGTCTGTTCGCTGATTTGGTTGGTTGTTGCGATTTCCTCCCTCGAATCCTTGATTTTGATAATTACGACGAGAAAAATTATTCGCACCCCTGCTTAGTCCTCTCTGATCATTTTGTCTATTTCCGACCCCTGTATCTCTCCAATTTCCGTTATTCCGTCTTTCCGCAGGATTCCTACTCATATCCCAACCTAGTTTAGCAAAATTATTACTCGAACCCTGGGTTTCTCTGCAGCTATAACGTTCCTCATAGCGATCGACCAATTCTAACAACTGTACTTTCGTTGTGGGGTTTCGCACTTCTAAATAATCCATAATCTGTGGTTCAAGTCGCATTACTATGTGATCGACCAATTTTAACTCATCATAATTCAAATCTAAAGTCTTATGGATTTTTAATTTGTAGTAAGTAAAATCGGACGGGGCCTGACCTCTCCGCTGCTTTGATGGGAAAAAAAACTGAGCCTCTAATTCCGATTTATTCCGTACCACTGGAAAACTATCTGACAACTTTTTTTTAAGCGATGCGAATGCAGTCGCTTCTCCATTTACACACGCAAATCCTATGACTTCAAACCAGTCTAATGCTCTCCCAATTAAAAGACCCTTTAAATACGCACACGCCAGATTAGCTGTTATTTCATAGTAGGCTATATTATTATCGATGTTGTCAAGAAATTCAGAAACATTTTCTGTACCTGAAAAGAATAATTCCGGCAGAACCCTAAATCCTGCACTTGCTCTTAATTCGGGTATTTCGGTTGGGCGCCAGTGTCGTGTATTATAACCTCCCCTAACATTATCTTCATCGCGTCTAGTATTACTCATACTTAAATGTGTAAGCGAGTTAACGAATTCACAAGATACATTTAAAAATAACAATATTTATTAATTTTTCTTAATCAAGGAAGTTCATATACACTATTCAAATATAAGAACAATAAAATACAGTGGAGAATGAGAAGGGGTCACTAATTGCGGAACTACGAAATCTAAACTGAATCCACGAAGGATAAGCGCGTACAATTACAACTACACACGTATACGTAATACAATTCTTGAATCACTAACCTGATTTCTTAAACTACGGCAGGTTCGTCTTGTAGGTTATTTGGATCTTGATTGGATCACGGCTAGAATTCCCTCTTTAATGTGCGGCTTCTATCTTCAGCTTTTCTTGTAGCTTTTCTATAGACTAATTTTATCAACAACTATGAGTTGGATTCCCGACGGTTCGATTCACTTTACTTTACAAAACTTACTTCTTCACTTAACAACTATTACTCATTTCATTTCATCCTCTCTGATAACTCGCTAAACCCGAACTTATATAAAATATCTCATTTACATAAATCACGCTTTGGCTCCCGGTGGAGATTGGTTGAAATAAATAAAATTTAAAAGAAATATGTAGAGGATTAGTAAAGAACCGTACAGATCCGTCACAATTTGCTGTATCAAATTCTACGTTGCCTATTTCTACTTGAAAAATCTGCTTTATCTGCATGGCCATATGAAATTTTAAAAAGCAAGTTAGACCAATGTTTCTTTATATTTTTTGTTGGTGGATGTATTAAATACTACTTTGAGATTCATTGGTCATACATTCAAAGGAGGAAATAAATTATTATTTAAGTTGTACTTTTTGTTTTGAGTTTTCTGAGAGTTAGTGTGCGGGGAAATTCTTATTTATTTCCAAAGGAACACCATTCATCCAAGTAATTAATGCTTTTCACGGCTTTCTAAATTTAAGAGAGTTTGTATTTCGCTGTGAAATGAAAACGTAGTCGCTTCAGGAGGACATGCAATACAAAAGAAATAAATTTACACGATCATTTTTTTTCCTTGGGTGATTATTATTCATAATTAACTTGAAATAACTACTGTTCATGGACCAAAACATGGTCCGAGGGACAAGAGAAAGGGCTATTATTCCTTTTGTGATATTTAAGAGTTAGGATTATTCAAGTAATTTGTTTCTTCTTTCGAGTGACAGTAGTCCTACCTCTGAAGTAAGAGCTATAATGTTTTGTTCAGTATTGAGTAAATAATTAATTTTTTGAGTATTAGTAAACAACTAAGTTTTCGAGTTGAGGTTGATTTCGGTTTTGATGAATTCAAAGTTGTTCAAGAGTATTAATCTTATTTTCTTAAATTACTGTATCATTTTGTAAGTTGAAAATGGGGGTATAGAAAAATTTGAGAAAGGGATGCGTTAAAATTCGTTACTGAGGAGATTGGTTTGAGAGTACCTGAAGATGCTTAAAGAGTTGATTTAAAACATTTGTTTAAATAGAGCTAGGGGTTTAAAAAGAATAACGAATTCGTCAAAACCATTCTTGATCAAGTTTTAAAAGAAAAGAAAAACCAAAAATCTCACTCCAATTAGGTAGATAAATGGAACTAGAGCCATATAAATTAGAGAGAACTAAAGTAAAACTACAATGAGAGTTATTAAAAGCTAGTGGAACTTAATCCGATACTTCTCTTGTTTGCGCATGATCAATCGAAACTGAAAGGTCAATTGAGGTTTTAATGAAAATCATTATAATATTAACAGTTAAAGTGCAAAGTAAATCAAAAGGGGGGGGGGTCTTTATTGCTTCTTTAGAAACAACTTATTGAATTAAAAGGTAGCGGAGAAGTTTGAAGCAGAGATTCTGTTGAGTTATTAGAGGAAAAAAGCTTACAATATTCTAACGCAGTGGTTTCCAAACTTGCTGTGCTCATGGAATCTCTTTATATATCTTAATACCAAAAATTTGACCACAAACCTCCAAATGGATGGCGGAAACCCTAATTCAATGCATAATAGAAATATTACAAACTTTACTTTGATGTCTTGAAAATGATAAATAAAAGGAAAACAATATTGATAAATAAGACTATTTTTAAATTAACTTAAAACAAAAGTTGGTTAGTAAATTTATGAACCAGATATCAATTGCATTTAATATATTTGTGTAATATACTTTAACAATTAACAATGCAAAGAATAACACTGCTTAATGTTCAAAACAAAGGAATATTTCTTGCATTCACTTCACATCTCGGAATCACGACTCTTTATAAACGAGTTATTGCATGGAGCGGCGAGATTCCGGTCCTATTTGAACACTCAAGAGTGGCCCGAGTTCCACTGAGCTCTTCTTGCTATTTTTCTTGTGTTTTAGGTATCTATCTATAATATTCTACCCTAACATTTTTAACGCTTGAAAATCTTGATTAAGTTATTTTAACTTTCAAAGTTATGGATATTGGTCACAAATATTGTACTACGTGTTACGTCCTCAGAGCACTGTAGCGCCATTTGTAAAAATTTGCAAAATGTTGCAGTTGAGAGCTGTTCCCGAACAAAAGCGAGTGCACGAATAAAATAGGCTTACCGTTGCGCGAAAGATTGATTTTTTACCTAACCAGATCACAGCCTACAAACAATAATTCAACGAAATATTGGTCTTAAGTAGCCAGAAATGGATAAAAAGTCTGAAATAAAAATGACAGCAACGTAGCTAAAGAAGAGAAATTGAATCGCTTAAAAATTTTCGATTAAAGGAACTTTAAACTAGGAAAACTTCAAATAGGACCTTTACCTCGGAAAGAACAGTGACAAAGGATACTAGTGTCACTGAAATCGAAGTACAGCTGAAAAAAAATTGAGCAATTGCAGATCAATCTGTATAAAATAGCTGAGGATTATTGTGAAATCGAAACATCCGAAAATTTGGAAGGATGGAAAATGATTTAGGATGATACATAGTTGTGTCTGAATTTTGCCTGAATATGTTTGAATTTTGATTTCTCATTATTAATAATAAGAAATTTATATTTCTTATAGCTTAAATAACTTGGATAGCTTAAAGCTTAATTTAAAAATATTTATTATTTTTTTAATAAAATTATTTTATTTGTTTTATTACTCTTTGTATTATATTTAAAATATTTTTATTGTTTATTTTATTATTCCAAAATCAAGAATTTTCTTGTCCTTCTTCTTATTATAAACCAGTGCTTCTGAAACTTTCAATACTAGCAATCCAATTTACAATCATAATTTTTATCGCGCCCTCTTATACAATAATACTGTATTGAATGCAATAATAATGCACTTTGACGCTAAAGCTGCAGTACAGTTTTAATTATAAGCCGTACAAATGAACAAAATACGTATAAAGTTTTGTATATGTTACTTTAAAGTAATATATATTTTAAGTAAATTATTTTTTAAGTAAGAGGATAATTATTATTTTGTTTTTTTCTTTCCCTAATTTTTAAATTGGAACAGATTGCAAAATGATACTTAATTAAAGATTTATTTCTTCCAGCATCCATTTCTTAAAGTACAAATGTCATTAGAAAAATAGTCTAGTCCAGCGATACTCAACCTGCGGTCCACCGGGCTTTTTTAAGTGGCCCGGTCATAACTCATTGCTTTGAGTAATTCATTTATTTATGAAAATTTGGTGGGGAATTCTTTGCTAAAAAATCAAATATTTCGATTTTGTTTTTTGCTGTCGATGTCGTATGGATGCGAATTGATATGTATATATTTTGATTAGTGATAATAGATAGCAGTGGAGTAGCAACCACTTATGAGTGGAACTAGATTTTAACTTGCAAGTGAAAAATATTCGAAGAAAATAGATTGTTTCAAGACGATCGGGGAATTGGCTATTTGGTAGTGAAAGATAAGCATGGTTCAGTAATTGTTTGATTTATCACGAAATGTATTTAAAAAATGCCAATAAACAGGAATCGTTTAATGACACTTTTCCTCGAAGATCTCTTTCAAGAGATGATAAATAGGATTTCTTGAATATAATCTTTACAACAACAAAAAAAATATTTGTCAGTGGTAATATCTCAGTAATAACAGAGGTAGGCACCCTGTGAAATTTGTTTCCATCATTGCTTATCACATAAAACCGTTTACTGCTGCAGAAATTGTGAAAGAGTGAGTCTTGAATGCTTTCAATTTAGAAAAATTCAGAGAAAAATAAAAAAAAATATAAAAAATAATAATTTACAAAAGCAAAATAGGCGTTATAATATTTTGATCAATTTCCATATTTAAATTTTCTGTTATCTTGAGCTCATAAAGCATTTCTTCTCCTCCAATTAATCCTCATGTTGCGGCCCACGTGAAATAGATAACATATGTATGTGGCCCAGCAGAAAAAAAGGTCGAGTAACTCTGGTCTTGTCTGTCGCTCTCTATCATATCATCATGCATTCTCGCGAACGTTTGAGTGAGTATGGGCAATCTATCAGACGTCTGCGCAAAGCATGTAAAAATGCTGTACCTCGTACAATTCCAGGCAGTTTTGGTCAAGTTGATATTTTTATAGCTATCGAATCTGTCTTGAAAATGCATTTTATAATCTGCACGTGCACGTTAGTTGTAATTCACAGTATTAAGTATTACGGCAGTAAATTAAAACAATATCATTGATACACTTTTAAGTCATAAGCGAACATTCGACGATAATAAAGTATCAACAAGTACACAGACGAGTATGGTACCAAAAATTAAATTAAGAAAAATATTTGCAAGAATACTTAAATTTTGGATTTAAAATTACTGAAGTAAATGGAGGGGGAAAAAAGTTCTATGTTAAAACTTACTAATATGAAGGTGGAAGTTGTTTTTAAAAGCATTGAATGTTGGCAAAGAATTTTAAAAAGCATTTTTTGTGTGTACTTTCTTGTGTCGCTATCAAGTTACGAGTATGTTAGGAATCCATTTAAAAATACTTCAGAAGGGCTCTTAACTGCTGAAGAAGAAATCTTCATAGATTTTAATTCCAGTGGCGAAAGTAAAAGTCATTTTTGCAATAAATCGCTCTTTGAATTTTGGGCAGAGGTGAATGATGAATTTTCTGCATTGAAAACAAAAATATTTCTTATACTATTATCCCATTTTAAACATCCTATTTTTGTAAAACCGGATTTTCTGTGGTGGCTGCTTTGAAGACAAAGTATAGATCTCAACTAACTATAGAAAAATAACTCAGAGTATCAATTTCTAATATAAAAACTTCCTTTGAAAAACTTTTCTTTGCAAGACAAGCTCATGGAAGTCACTATTAATTATTAAACTTGTTCTTAATTTTATATTAAGAAATAAGTTAAAAATACCTTGTGCAGTACTGATACATAAAAAGTATACTGGCTGAAGTACTCGCTCTTTCTTCTTCTTTTATTTCATGAGTTCATTTTCTTAAAAGGAATCAAACATTTATGATACAATAGCTGTATTGTAAGGAGAGTAAGACCAAATACACGAAAATGTATACAAAAATGTAAAATGATTTTTTTAAATGAATGGTCATATTGTAAACAGTTTTAAATGAACTGTAATTTTAAGCCTCACAAAATTAGTATTTGGAATTAATGTTAAATAATGATAAAAAAAGAATATAAAATTCTGATAAAGAATAATTGTGTTATTTTTAATCCTTAAAGCGAGAAGACTTCAAAATGTGTTAGCCCGGGAGCAGGCCCGCACTCGATACTAACGTTAATGGTCGTGCGGGCTGACTCAGTCACCACAATCCTTTATTTTTTAATAATAATTTTTAATGTACTAGATAAAAATAGATATTCCAGTGAATAACTTAATTAAGAGAAAGTATACTTACCTACTTTCAAGGAATTTTTAATTTTTCTTTGATAATTTTAGAAAAAAATCCAATAAAACTGAACTTAAAAGATTCAAATATGCATGACCTTAACCCCTCTTGTAGGGTACGCGCCACAGTTTGAAAAACGTTGTTATAAACAGATTAATCTCTTGTACTTTTTGCTTTGATATTTTGAATTACTTTATATTATTTGCTTACATTTTCTTGAATATATAGATTATTTGTCTTTTCATTTTTTTCATTTCTTATTTTATTTTATTTTCATTGTTTTGCCTTGTTGATTATGGGTTCTCCTTCCTCGATCTCATTCTAATTTTATTTTCTGAATTGGATTTACTTAGTGACTGGAAACTAGGTTACTTGTCAAAAGTTGATGGTGTAATGATTAGTAAGGTCTAGCATCATTATATAATCCCCCTTTTGACATTGTTAGCAAATTTTGGTTACTCAAATGCATTGGATTTTAGCATCCATATTTATACATTTATTGCTTGGTTTTTTTTTTCGTTTCGTGGGTAACTATTTCATCTCTCTATTGGTTATATTATTAATTTTTTTTTTAGCTTTTATAATTTAAAATCAATTATCTCTACTATTGAGTTTGAACAGATCGTATTACTATTTATAGAATGTTGTGCATTCTCTCTACATATTGGTATTATGTCTAACAATTTTATGACGAATAGTAACTTAGGAAAGATGAGAGGATTATGTATTTCATATATGCATAGATCAGTACGTTTTAAGACAAGAATGTTTTAGAATAAAAATTACATTAATGGTTACGCTTTGCAAAATAAATAGAACTACAGAATTCCAATGACTACAGAAACGCTTTCAACCCAAAAATATTATTTACTGATACACTATCTGGCCAAATGTATCCGGACACTCCTTAAAAAAGTGGTTCTGGCGAGTGACGCAATTTGATACGTAATTGAAAGCTATAAAAGTGTTGGCAGTGGTTTCTCAGATTGTATTTATGCATTTGTGAGGCAATGAGTAAGTCAAAGGAGCTTAGTTAGTTTGATCGTGGCAGTACAGCGGGATACCACCTTTGTGGTAAATCAGTTCGTGAGATTGCGGACATTCTACAAAAGCCTAAATCCACTGTGAGTGATGTAATTGTGAAGTGGAAACGTCAAGGCAGAGTGAAACGGCAGAAAAATGATCCGGTAGGCCGAAAATACTTGGTGAACGCAGCCGCAGAACTCTGAAAAGGGTAGTGAAACAAAATCGCAAGTCCTCGTGGGTGGAAATTTCTCAGGAGTTCCAAAGTTCATCAGGAATTAGTGTTAGCAGCAGGACTGTCCGTCGAGAGTTAAAAAACTTGGGATTCCATGGTCGTGCAGCCGCTCACAAGCCAAACATCACTCCACAGAATGCGAAGCATCGATTGCAATGGTGTAGAGCTCCCCATCATTGGACTATGGACATGTAGAAAACTGTTCTTTCGAGTGATGAATCTCGCTTTACAGTATGGCAGTCGGATGGACGCGCCTGGGTTTGGCGGATGCCCGGCGAACGTTTCTTTAGTGACTGCATTGTGCCGACTGTTAAGTTTGGTGGTGGAAGCATAATGGTGTGGGGGGTGTTTCTCGTGGTTTGGCCCGGGTCCGTTAGTTTCTGTGATTGGAAACATGAACTCTGAGATGTATGTGGACATTTTGGACAATGCTGCAGTGCTCTATGGCAATATTTAGGGGAAGACCCATTTCTCTTCCAGCAGGATAACTGCTCCATTCACACATCGAGGCTTGCACAGACGTGGTTTGACGAAATGGGTGTTCAAAACTGGACTGGCCTTCTCAGAGCCTCGATCTAAATCCCATAGAACACCTATCGTGAGTTATACCCTTCCCTCGGATTATCATCTCCCCGTCTACCGTTTAATGTTTCTGGATATGTTGGCGGATTAGAGAAATCAAGAGACATAGTTGCAAATCACTATATTTATTGATGCTTATTAATCACAGGAAGACTACAACCTCACGGTTCAAATTTAAGAGAAATAAAACACAGTGGAGTATGAGAAGGAGTTACTACTAGTGGAACTACGGAATCGCGACTGAATCCACGAAAGAATAAACACATATAATTACAGATAAAACACGTACACCGTATTCACAAATTTCTAAATCACTAACCTTATCCTTGAAACACCTGCTGTTCCGTCGTGGTGATTAATTCTTTACTGGTTGAATAGGATAGTAGACAAGGATCCCCACACGGTAATATGGAATCTTTTCTAATTTCAATCTACTGCTCTCCGGTGTAGCTTGTCACGTTACTGCTATCCAATACTGTCAACAACTGCGTGTTGATCTACCGATGCTTCAATTCATTTTACTTCACCTTTCTAACTCTTCACTTTACTTTTTTTGTTAAGTCGCGAAACCCGAACTTATATAATATATCTCATTTGCATAAACCACGCTTTGGATCCCGGTGGAGATTGGTTGAAATAAATAAAACTTTAAAGAAATATTGAGGAGGTTAGTGAAAACCGTATAGATCCGTCACACACCTTTGGAACGAATTAGAGCGCAGATTATGTGGCCAGCCAAATCTACCATCCTCACTGCAAGCACTCACTTCAGCTGTGATGGACGCCTGGAAGGCAATTCCTATGGTCACCTATCAAAAATTGGTGGAAAGTCTTCCCAAACGTGTGCAGGCTGTCATCCATGCGAAAGAGAAGGAACCAACATCATATTGTTACGATTTTGGTAATTAAAATGTGTTTATTATGTTAAATTATGTCAAAATTACTATTCTGCTTGAAAAATAGTGCAGGATTAATGTTTATTGCATGTAAACATGTGAATTAGATCAATTGCTATCGGACCTTGTAAATAACATGGGGCTCTATGGGTATCGCCAAATTGGCGAGATATCGTTTAGTTGGCGACAGTTTTGGCAACTTATTTTGTCGCCAAATTTGTTGCAAAGTGTCGACAAATTTGGCGATATTGGCGATATTTGACGACAAATTTAACAAAACACCGAATTGACACAGGTAATCATTCTCCTATTAAAAACATCCTCGAAGATTACCATTTGCCAAAGTGGAAGAGGTAAAAGATCTTTTAAAGGATATGCAAGCAAAGGGCGTCATTGAACCTTCTACTAGTCCCTGGGCCTCTCCCATCATCTTGGTCCGAAAAAAAGACGGTTCAACGAGATTCTGCGTGGACTACCGTCGTTTAAATGATATCACCAAGAAAGACAGTTACCCTCTTCCCCGAATAGATGACACCCTAGACACATTATCTGGAAATGTGTGGTTCTCTACTCTTGATTTAAAAAGTGGCTATTGGCAGGTAGAGATGGATCCCGTAGATCCTGAAAAGACCACATTTACAACAAGCGGACAAGGACTTTGGCAATTTAAAGTTATGCCTTTTGGTCTATGCAACGCACCTGCTACTTTGAGCGCCTCATTTAGACGGTGTTGAGAGGACTCTCTCCTGAAGCTTGTTTTATTTACCTAGATGACATAATTATTGTGGGGCGAGATTTTGAAGAACATCTTAGCAATCTGAGGAAGGTGCTAGAAAAATTGAAACAAGCTAATTTGAAGTTAAATCCAGACAAATGTAATTTATTTCGCCGTGAAGTGAGCTACCTCGGACACATAATTTTGGCTGAAGGCGTAAGAACTGACCCCCGAAAAGTGGCAGTGGTTAAAGAATGGAGCCAACCTCGGAATGTGCACGAGTTGAGAAGCTTCTTAAGGCTCTGCACTTATTATAGAAGGTTCGTAAAAGGGTTTTCTTTAATCGCAAGACCACTTCATAGGTTGACTGAGCACAAACGGCCATTTGTATGGACTGAGGAATGTGAGGTAGCATTTACCAGCTTGAAGGAGGCTTTAACATCCGCGCCTATTTTATCTTATCCGGATCCTCTGATAAACAGTTTATCTTAGATACGGATGCCAGCCATGCAAACGTAGGAGCAGTGTTATCTCAAGAAATCGACGGCCAAGAACGTGTCATCGCTTACTGGAGTAAGTGCCTGTCGAAGCCCGAGCGAAATTATTGCGTCACCAGGAAAGAATTACTTGCCATCGTTAAGGCTGTTGAAAATTTTCACAGTTACGTTTACGGGCGAAAATTCCTGCTCCGAACAGACCATGCATCTCTCACATGGCTTTTGAATTTCAAGAACCCAGAGGGATAGATTGCTAGGTGGATACAGAAACTCCAGGAGTACGACTTCGACATCCGACACCGCAAAGGATCCTTGCACGGAAATGCAGACGCCTTGTCCAGGAAACCCTGTTCAGAGAATTGTCGCTTTTGCTGTACAGCTGAGATGAAATATGGGGAAAAGGTGCCGATTGTGCGTCAGATCACTGCGTCAGCTATATCACATTTAGACCCTTGGAGTGATGAAGAAGTTCGCGAAGCACAAATGAAGGATCCTGACCTAAAACCCATTATTGAACGCATGGAGTCGTCTAGTGTGAGACCCTCTTGGCAAGACATCTCTAGTTTAAGTCCTGGTATCAAACGGTATTGGGCACTTTGGGATTCTCTTCACATTCGAAACGGCGTCCTGTATAGAAAATGGGAATCCGAAGATGGCAAAACATCAAGGTGGCAGTTAGTACTCCCTCGATCACGAATACCTGACGTACTAAAGGAATTACACAATAGTTCAACAAGTGGCCATTTCGGAGTTATGAAGACCATGCAGAGAGTTCGAGAGCGGTTTTATTGAAATAACGTAAGAACTGATGTCGAAAAATGGTGCAAGTCCTGCGATACCTGTGGAGCCCGTAAAGGACCGAACAGGCGTAGTCGCGGAAAGCTACACCTACACAATGTAAGGGCACCATTCGAAAGAATTGCGTTCGACATCTTGGGACCTTTTCCACGATCAAAAGACAATAACCGATACATTTTATCTGTCATGGAATATTTCATGAAATAGCCTGAGGCATACCCGATTCCCGATCAGGAAGCGACAACTGTTGCAGAAGTGTTAGTGGAGAATTGGATTTCAAGGTTCGGGAACACCCCTTCAACTCCATTCCGATCAGGGGAGAAATTTCATTTCTGCTGTCTGCCAAGAACTTTGTAAAATCCTGGGAATCGATAAAACAGGAACAACCCCTCTACATCCACAATCGGATGGAATGGTAGAAAGATTTAATCGAACGATTCTGAATAGTCTCTCTCACCTTGTTTCAAAGAACCAACAAGACTGGGATCAGAAACTACCGCTGTTCCTGCTGGATTATACAGAAGTGCCGTCCATGAAACTACCGGCTTTACACCCTCAAATATGCTCTTTGGTCGTGAACTCCGTCTCCCCTGTGATCTCGTATTCGGACGTCCACCGGATGCGCCTTCTTCGCCAGAAGACTATGTTGAGAATCTCCAGGCACGGTTAGAAGACGTTCATCAATTTGCCCGAGGTCGCATTAACATCGCGACGGACAAGATGAAGATCCGATACGATGCAAGAGCTAGAGGACATACATTTAACGAAGGTGACAAGGTTTGGTTCTGGAACCCGTACCGACGTAAAGGACTTTCTCCGAAGCTTCAAACATCGTGGGAAGGGCCTTATACAGTTCTAAAAAGACTGAACGACGTCGTGGTTCGAATCCGTAAGTCTACGAATGCTAAGCCTAGAGTCGTTCATTACGATCGCTTAGCTCCTTATTATGGTAACAATACTTAGTTTAGGGATCAATTTAAACCATAGTTTCATCACCTTCAACCATTTCCTTTTGTAAATAGTCCTGTAAATAGTTTTTTTTATTTATTTGTTATGTTGAGTATACTTTCATTGTCATTTTTTTATCTTATATTTAAAATAATATAATTGTTTGATTTAAATGGCTTTCTGCTCAAGTGTACTGCCCGAGACGTGCAGTCTTTGAGGAGGGGGCAATGTTACGATTTTGGTATTTAAAATGTGTTTATTATGTTAAATTATGTCAAAATTACTATTCTGCTTGAAAAATAGTGCAGGATTAATGTTTATTGCATGTAAACATGTGAATTAGATCAATTGCTATCGGACCTTGTAAATAACATGGGGCTCTATGGGTATCTCGCCAAATTGGCGAGATATCGTTTAGTTGGCGACAGTTTTGGCAACTTATTTTGTCACCAAATTTGTTGCCAAGTGTCGCCAAATTTGGCGATATTGGCGATATTTGACGACTTCCGGTTCCGGTTCTCCTGTTTTCTGGAATGTTCTACCACTTTCGCCGTGTCTATATAAGGCATACTGAAATGCAAGATGAGGAGTTGTTATTCAGATTTCTTGAAGCTCAGACGCGCCGTCAGCCTCTGTTACTTTACGGGGGATTCCGTTGTGATTTATGCCGAAGAGAGTATGAAAGCCTACGGCTTTGAATTTGATCCATTCCCCGCTGGATCAGTACATTGCTTTGTGTTACTGTTGTGTTGTATTACTGTGACTTCGGCTGTTCTTATGCCTTTCTGAACATTGTATTCTTCATTGGGCTGATAATAAAGAACTATTTTATCGCTATCCTGAATAAAGTCTATTCAATCCCTGAACCCAACAGTGAAATTCGTTACAATATTAATATGTGCCTCTGGACGCTCTAACTCCATACCACTGGGTGTCCGGATACTTTTGGCCAGATAGTGTAGTTATCATGGCTATAAGGGTACCTGCGTGTTTCAAATCTTCCGTTAGTTTAATAACTACTGTAAATATAATTACACTAAAAACAATATTTTATTTATTTATTATCTAAATATATTATTTAGGAACAAAATATTATATTTTTTCAAATAGTATACAAATTGCACCTGGCCTTTATATGATACAATAGCACTGTCACATTTCAGCCATTATTTACTATACTCTAGATAGTTACTGCACAAAATATGCAGAAATATACGAAATAAGGAAGTGTTATTACAATAAAATTTGTACTTTACTCAGTTTTGCAGTGGATTCGTTGAGGAATACAAATGTCACATGGAAACAAGTGTCATAGAAAAGCAAATCTTAAACAATGTTTTCAAGACAGAAGTGCTAATTCTATCAATCAATCAAACAATAAATGACAGGAAAAATTGAAGCGGGAATTAGTCTCCCCATCGTTATAATAATAAGGCGTATATATTATAGCTAGCCATTACCCACCTGCTTCACTGAGTATATCAGGATGTTGTATAAATATGTACTGTTTATATATATATTATTGATATCTAAGACCTATCATTAAGAATTCGATTGTATTGAAAATTATACTTATACCTCTCATCTCTTGATATAAAAAGGACTGAGCATCTAATTAATAATTTCTAAATAATCTCAAAAATTGAAGCAGAATGATTTTTTGAGCTCTTGTAACCCATAACCAAGTTAATTTCCGGAAAATCAATTTTCAGTGAATCTCTACTCCGTAAAATTAACATGCATGCCGAATTTCAAGTATAAATCTAATAGACAAAAACGGAATTTTCATTATCAATATGCCTCTATGAAAGGAACATATCTAGACTCTATGAAAGGAATCTGCCCACCAAATTTCAAGTCTCGATGGAATGTGAAAATCGTAGACACACATGCCATATGGCATGTAAAAAATCCTTTTAGTTTTAATGGGGCTCTGGTACTTTCGGCAAAACTAAATCTCGGCAATATTTAACATTCGAAGAGAGATTGAATTAAAATTATTTCAATCGTCAAAAAAATTTGGAAGCGAGAGCCACTACTAGATGGTGCCACTGTGATATGACTCTCACACTTGAGGACTTGTCGTGTCTGCAAAAAGTTCAGTTGCCAATATGTAGATTTTAGAAGGAAAAATATCTTACAATTTTTAGCACAACAGAGGCACTGTTAAAATATAGATTTAAAAATGATTTTTGTTGTTGTTAATATGCCACCTGTCTGACGTAGTCAGATCAAGGCCCACGAAATTCATCATGGCATCGGGCTAGATTGTACGCCTGTCGTTAGCCGTAACTTTGAGTACCATGCAGGTGACATTACGATTTGGATCCGTTCCACATCAATTTTGAGGAAGAACACCTTACGAGTGGTCAGGGGTTTCCCACCTCTCTTCCCCTTCCACCAACCTCACGAGAGGACTTGCGGCACGTCGGCTATTTAGAGTACCCCCGTGCCGCGAAGGCACTGTACATTTACAGCATCCGTGCCTTTTTTGGGATATGAACCCAGGACTTGCGGCACTGCACTCAGCGTCGCTAACCACTATACCGGATGGGCGAATTATCTTTAAATACATTTATTATAGTTTCTGGTATTACATATGATTAACTTTTGACAAATTTAAGTACAATAGCTTATAAGTCCTCATAGAGTTACATTTCCAAACTAGTTATGTTTTTTATAAGGCTATTCAACAGGGGATAAGTAATTGTTTAAAAAAAATTCTATATTGAGTTTATGTTTGTAAAATATTGGTATGATAAGTAGTATGTGATAATTTGCGAATATTTATAGTAGAAATGCTTTATTAATTTTTCTGAATAATTATTTTTTATCGTGAATCTGACCTTTGTTATAGTTAAATCAAATATCGTGTATTGGCTTAGGATAAAAAATAAGGCATGTATATTTCAGAAGTTAAATATTAAGATATTCTCTAACACCAAAATTTCATAAAAATCTTGTTAAATTTCACACAGCTATGGCTTGCTATAAAATTTATATTACTATTTCCAATAAAATTTTACTTTTTTTCCCACAAAATTTTATTAATCATCCAAATGTTAACAGTAAATAACTTATTTATTATTAAAAAAAAGTTATTTACTCTATTCATTGCCATGATTTTAAGAATTTATAAAATGCTCTAAATATTAATCCTAGAATTAAAAAAATATATATTTGAGTAAAATTTTGCTAAAATTCTGATCTAAATAATTTTATAAAATTACACAAATTTAAAACATTTTTTCAACTAATATTAAAGAGAAAAATTGTTTTAAAATTAATTGTAATCTATATAAGCAAAAGAAAAGTTCACCATATGGTAGTTATTCTAGCAATAGTTTAGTTAATTTATATTTGCATAATTTTAAGCTAACTATTTTTAAATATTTAAATATACCGTATATACTCGAATCTCAGCCGCACTAATTTTCCAGTGTTACTGCTTCTGAAAATCCAGTGCGGCTTAGAATCGAAGGCAAAACATGTGTTGGATGAGGAAAATGGAGTTTCCAACCTTTTTCAAAGGAAAAAACGTAGTCCGTCCATTCTGGCTACTTACATTCATGCAATCTCATTCCGCTGTTTATCTCCAATATTCTGTCTATCCTTAACATTGTTGTCTGCTGGTATTTAGGAAATTTTTTGCACACGCTTTCTTTTAATTACCTAAACATCAAAGATATCGCTAACGTCTAGACGAGTTCACTACGACGCACGTATGAAAAGGGAGACTCATTTTATATGCATCGGCCATTGAAAATTTGTCATGAATGAAACAAATGTTCGTCGTATTGTCTATACTATAGACCAGAGGTCGGCAACCTATGACACGCGTGCCACATGTGGCACGTGCTACAGTTCTCAGTGGCACTCTGCACTCCTCTACAAATGTGTCAATATTTGAGTGGATGATAAATTTGTAATGGACCTTATTTGACAAACATCTTCAGAATTATGGGCATTTACGGAATTTCGAAAATATCGGAAAGATAACTCCAAATACAAATTTACAGCTATTTTGTAAATTTTTGAATCTCTTTTTTGAGGAAATTTAATTGTTTGTAGAGAGAAAATTGCATGTGCTCCGCTTTCTCCGCTTTTGGTTCTATATATCTAAGTAAAAAAATCTCTCTTCAAATGAAAAATATTTCGAGTACGCAAAGAAATTATTTAACAACTGAACGCTCAGAATCGTGTCAAATTAAAGGTCACAAATTATTCCCCTGATTTTGTGATATGAAAATAGAACGAAGGAAGCATTAAGTTTGCATTTAAGTTTTTATTTATATTTTTATTGAGCTGTGGTGAAGGGAAATACTAATATTTTATGTTGGCTATTTCTTATTTTAATAAATATTTTTTAAGAATTCTAAATATTTGTACCATTTTTTAAAAAAATTTTTAAAACTTTTCGGTGAAGAAATAAGTATATTTTATGTTAAGAAATATCTTTAAATGATACAACATTAATCTATCGCACAATTGTAAATCTATATTATGAACCTCTATTATTTAACTCTGCGTGCATTATTGCGGGAATCGAAATATTTGAAACATATCCTATTGTGTGACACGCTGAATCATATTGGTAGATTGGTTTGGCACACCACAGCTAAAGTTTGCCGACCCCTGCTATAGACAATTGTAGGAACTAGTTGGGGCTGGCGTTAAAACTTTGATTAACTGTACAATCTTTATTTCCTAAGGCTATGAGTTTGCAATTATACTGTCCTGTTATATTTCTTTAAAAATACACCTTTAAATTAGATTTATAAAAATTTATTAACTAACTATAAAGGATAATATACACTCCTGCAACCCTATGTGTGTATGTGTGTGTGAGTAAATCGTAATAATTAAAAAAGCCTGCTTTTGTAAAATTATTCTAAAATTTTATTTAAAAAAGCTAATCAACACAATTAATTAGCACAGTAAATATTATTCGCTACTTATTAATTTCGATTTCTTTTACCTGTTTTTGCGAATAAAATGCCAATATATTTTTCAAACAGAAAATTACACAAATATTGTCTAAATCATAATTATTCATAAAACAATGAGTATAATTTACAATCACGTACTTAACATAAAATGTTTATAGCATAGAAGAAACGCTTTTTATAAATAACCATTGTTCACCTTACTTTTAAATAATTACGTATTGTAATTATAATTTATTGTTCTCTTACATTTTTGAAAAAAAAAGGACTCAAATTCTTCTTAAGACTGGTTCTTAGAGGTTTGATTTCGCCTTGGGGAGAATTCCCATGCCCTTTGAAATAATAGACAGCATAATTTCGTCACTTCCTCCCGCTATGGAAATCAATCTACCATCTCGAAACGCTCGGCTTATAGTTACATCTGCGGAGTAACCCATTCCTCCCCAAAATTGTAGACACTTATCGGTTACTTCCCGCATTAATCTTCCACAAGTGAGCTTAGCCATCGCTGTCAGCAAAGTAACATCTTCACCTCTCATCCTCAGAGCTAGAAGTAATGAAAAATGGGAATATATATTACAAATATTGCTTATTTCCTATACCGAATGAGAGACTCTTATTTTCAATAAATTTTTCCGTTTTAACTGATAAAATTATTAATTTTTCTCTTATACAATGCATTCCAACTTCAAATTTCGATAACTCAATTTCTTTACAGTCTCTCATTATAACACAGTTGTCTTCAAGTCAACACATTCATTAGAACAACAAAACACGGATTTTTTTTCTTGAATTAAAGATTTCAAATAAAAATGATGTTAAAATTCCTGAAGAGTAAATGAGGTATAAATTTTTTAAAAAATAATTTGGATTATGTAAATTTTGGGTGAACTTGGTAAATATAGGCATGTTTTAGCAAATACCCATTCTACACATAATGGTTTTGAGTCGGTTCATTCGTATTGCATCGTTGGCAATGCTCAAACGTCATGGCGACTATATGATTTGTTTGTGTTGTTGTGCGGTTCCAAATGCAAATGGACCATTTCTAATGTAAGTACAGCTACCTGATCCTTTATATGTGCTTAATGCTATATTTTAGTTACCTTACTTAAGATTTAACAAGCAAATGAATTGGATTTACATGAAAACTATAAATGGCTGTAATCTTATGTGAGTATGACATCAGTTGGTAGGAGTAGGTGGTTTCGTTCTTTCTCCCTTCGACAGCAGTATTGACAATTATTGAATTATGTCACTAGAGTAAATATGGGCAGCAAAATTAATGGTAAAATGAGCAGTACCGAAAATTGATGAAGTAATGATTTCCAACCCTACTCCCCGCGCGACCATCTTCTCGTCCTACATGTACTTGAGTTCACCTTCCTTCCACAAACATTTTCCTTATAATAACTTAGACCCAAATTACAACAACACATGGCTCATCTGTTTTCACTACTGTATTCTCGCACTTTTGAAGAAGCTGAGTCCAATTCCAACACTGAAAACAACCCGCAGAAATCTTAGAAGGCGTAAGAACGTTGCAAGAGAGAAATGTAGAAGTTCTGGCTTCTACTAAGCAGAGAGTTACCGACAGAGGTCGGAGAGAAGGTGTTGGGGCAAAACGCAGAGCCACAGCAAGGACTAGCAATCACAATGATCCTGATTTGCCCTGTTTGTGGTGCTGACTATTATGATGAAAATCAAGGAATCAAGGAAATGGGTGCAATGCTGTGGCTCTTGTTCCTCCTGGTTTCTTAAGGAATATGTCGAGTTTGAGGGCTACTCCTTCTATTCTAATAAATGTAGCGTATGATACAAGTGTAGTTCCTCATTAAATGTTTCTTTCCCCTTCAGTTTGTAATAATTTGTGTTAATTTAATATTTTATCTGCTTTTCCCAATTTAATTATTTTTTATTTGTGGATAAAACTTGTACATTTTTTGACACCATTTGTTCTCTAACAGAAGTTTAATTTTACTTCTAATCATTTTCCGATAATGTAACTTGAGTAAAAATGCACTTCTGTTTGAAAAAGATAAATGTAGAGATGATTGTTTCTCTTCTCTTTTTATAATGTAACCGACCCAAATTTTTGGCAATTGTGCCCATATTATCTATAAAATAAGGCAAACAATGACAATTGCAGAGTTTGCTTTGGAGCTTTTTTATACACAGGGCAACAAGTTTGAGGTTTGTTCATATACCATTAGAAAGACTATAGTTCACAGTTTGAAATATCTTGATAACAGAAAAATGAAAAGTGTTTTATAGTATATTTCAAATTAAATGCTTTGGTGCCCATATTTTCCAAGTTTATTCTAGTGAAGGTAGTGTTGATTCTTTTAGTTAGACGAAAAAGCGTTCTTTTGTGGCAATTACAACAAACAATATAATGAAGCAAACTTCCTTTACTCTTGGGAAAAAAATTATTTTAGGGATCATATAGGATAGAAACATAGCATTGAATATCTTGACTATATTCTACCTTTTTATATGGTAAGAGATATATTTGTAAATTATCATTATTTCTTTTTTTAACTTTAAATTCTGCATGAAAAGAAATTAAGGATCCAAACTTCATTGGAAACTAGAATTTTGAGTTCATCGAAAATTGTTTAGCGTTTA
>BMAO01036245.1:0-119469 GCA_019973975.1 Trichonephila clavata
TAAGCATAAATCGTAAAATGCGAAAAACATGGAGTAAATATTCGTAAAATTATTCCAAATTTCTTGCGGATATTAATTGGGTGAAGAAGAAACATTGGGTTTATGCAAAACTTTTCAGTCGACTACGTCCTGCACGAAACACCGGCGCATGTCGGAACGCGGAGAAACCGGTTCACGCAGCATAGGCAGTTCAGACAAGTTTCGTGCAACTGCTGTGCGAAGGAACGTTGTTAACCATCAAACAAGGTGAATGATGGTACAAAGACGCCAATTGGACATGTTTACGAAATGAAGAATCGTTGGAATGCTGGAATCCTCACGATCACAAACCGAAGTGTCTGGAATTCTGAATGTGGACCAGTCTGTGATCTTAAGACTGTGGCAGAGGTTTCCAAGAACGGGAGATGTTACCCAACAACCAGTATCAGGTCGACCAAGAATCACAACCCCTCGCCAAGACCGATATCTGGTAATAAGTGCGTGACGTCAGAGGGGCTGTACTGCCAGAGCACTGGGTTCGGCGCTCACAGTCACCACAGGAATACGAATTTCGAGACAAACTGTTTACAAGAGACTCAATCATGCTGGCCTGTATGCCAGAAGACCAGCAGTTTGCATTCCCCTCACGTCTGCACATAAACGCGCTCGTTTGAACTGGAGTTTGAAATATCAACATTGGAGTGTGGGAGAGTGGGCCAATGTGATGTTCAGTGACGAGTCCCGGTTTAGTCTGAGTAGTGATTCTCGGCGGGTAACGATATGGAGAGAATGTGGAACACGTTTTGAACCAAGAAACATAACGGAAAGACATCATTTTCCATCAAGGGGAGTAATGGTATGGGCAGGCATCATGATGGACGGCTGCCCAGACCTCCATTTCCTTGACACGGGGTCTGTGACTGCTCAAAGATACTGAGACGAAGTTCTTGAGCCTTATGTTCGCTTGTTTCGAGGTGCTGTCGGTCCTGACTTCATATTCATGGATCATAATGCGCCATGTCACCGAGCGGTGCTGATGGATGACTTCCTTGAAATGGAAAACATCCAGCGCATTTCGTGGCCTGCGAACTCCCCTGATTTAAATCCTATTGAGCATGTATGGGATATGCTCGGGAGACAAATTGCAGCCCTTTCGCACCCACCAAGCTCCGTTACAGAACTGAAGAGAGTTCTCCAAGAAGCTTGGAACCATTTGATCTCACAACTCATTCATCATCTCATAGTAAGTATGGTAAATCGCTGTGCAGCGTTCCTGGCTGTCAGAGGTGACCACAAGCCTTATTAAACTGCAGCATCAGTATTTTATTTAATGTTTTCTTTCATTTTTTCTTTAAAGTGTGAATCCTTGCTATGCTCAGTTTTCTTTCAAACTGCTACTTTGGATAGTAAAATTAATTATTATCATTCTTTTTATTTGCTTCCTTTTTTTATAACCATTTTACACTGGCATATCACGTTTCCCGCCATTCTAAATTACAGTTTCTTCTTTATTCACACAATTATCAATTATGCTTAGCTTTTGGACACCAGTGTACTTTACATGAGCATTCATAATAAAAAAACTACTTGTATTTTCTCTCAACTCTATTCTTATGTTTGTTTGTTTTTGTGATAAGCATAGTTTTTCGAATAAGATCTTAAAATACCACGGAAATCCAAAATTAGTAAGAAAATCTAAAATAATTGAAAAAAAAAAAGATATATTTAGCTTTCACTGCAAATGGAATATATATTTTACAGCATAGCTTTCTGTGACCTCTTACACCATTTGGTGTTACTTTCTTCTAAACATTGAAAGAAAATATCAAAATAAGAGATTTTTTTTAAAACTTATCGCAAGTCATTAAAAATAAAAAACTAGAATTTATTAAAATTCTATTATAGATTCATATAGCTTTTACTTTTAATCCTTTTATAATAATGATACATAGGAAACATATTTACTAGAATTTTTATTTATAATTTTCCTTACATGATTTGATTAATAGCTACTTCAGGGGTCGCCAAAGTGTTTGATCTCACGAACCAGTACATTCATAATATAAATCACGTGGACCACTAATAGGATTTTTTAAGTGTTAAATTATTGCTATGAATTGAATTATGTTTCAATGCATCTTCAAACATAACTTAATGTGGTGAGTAAGTACATTCCACATTTTTCTAAGGACCAGCGAAATTTTCTCGCGGACCACCTCTTTGGCGACATCTGCCTTATAGATGGAAAATATTTACATATATATATATATATATATATTACTAAAGAAAGGGGTATTGAGGAAAAATTATAAATGTGAACATAGATTTCTCTAATTAGAGTACTATTTAATCCTTGTGTTGTTGTTGCGAGAATGAACTATAAAAAAAAATTATCAAAATTAGAAATATTTCTAATTTGTCATTTGAAAATTGTTAAAATGTGTTTAAAAATTAATTTTTCTTAGAGGTTTGTTGTGTTATATTTTAATATTATTATTTAAAATAATCAAACAGTAATACTTTGAGTAGTCAATGTAGAACCACTTTAACTTTCTGCTCCATAATGTATTAAATTTATTATTAAATGAGTGATATTTAATACCGTACATATATGCATAAATGCATTATATGTACGGTCGTGTTAATGGTAACGGTTCAGCTGCCTTGCGAACGTATCACGCACAGTTTCCTGATCGACGAATGCCGTATCACAGAAATTTTCAGCGGTTATACCGTCAGCTTCGTGAAACACGTTCGTTCCAAGTCACCAGACATGATGCTGGTCGACAAAGAGCTGTACGCAGTCCAAGCCTGGAGTGAGTGAGAGAGTGAATATTAACGTCGTACTGTTAAGCTATATATATACACGAGGGCTTTTGGTGACGGACCTCGTAATTTTGAACCATGGTCAAGTGACGAGGACGACACCCGAAATGGCACCCCCCTCCTAACTACCACACCACCCCAAGTCCAAGCCTGGAAGAAAACATCTTAAACGTTGTGGCTGTTAGACCAGAGTAAAGTACAAGAGCTGTTGCTCATCCTGTAAGTGTGAATTAATAAGACCGTTTGTGTAGCGTGTTCAACGAAAATCACTTACACCTCTACCATTTTCAGCGAGTGTAAGCTTTGAATCCGGTAGGCTATCCTCTCTAACTGTCAATGGGTTTTAAAGCAATATGAGCTGCAGCTGGACTTCATAGCTCATGTGCTAAAAAGTTATTTTAAGCATTACGCTTGTCAGCAACGCTTTCAATAAACACTTTGTTTTTCCTTTCGTCTATTATTTTTTGTGTTTGTGCCTCACCGCGTCTCTTGCGCCTATACATTCCTATACAATAAATGTGATTGTTGCAACGCCCTGTACCTACCTTTAAAGTTTGTACTATGAATTTGGGACCACCCTCTATTGTAAAAAAAATTTGTTTGGATTAATGAGAAGGATGAAATTGTTTGTGATGAGATGATAGATCCTCATAATTAGGTTCCTTGGTTGTCAATTTTAATCTGAGATGCGGTTCCACGTCCAATAGTCTGTTCCTTTTTCTATTTATTTAATGTCTACAAATACTGAAAAAGCAACTACACATAAATACAAAGTTTTAAAAGGCAAGATGCGTGCATTTTAGAAGTTTTTCTGTTAAAACCGGATGCACAGGTTGCATTTTTAATCAGAATAATGTTAAAATACACTTCTTATATTTATTTTTCAAAAATCCGTCAGAAGCCAATTCCAATAATTGCTTGGAGCAGAATCTTGGTGAAAAATAAAGTTTTCTTGAGGGTAAGGCCGCTTGTTTTCTTTGATCATGTGCATCAAAACTTTATTCTCATAGTATTTAGCATCAGCGCTTTAGCCTTTTTTTCTACAAAAAAGGGTTTTGTTAAGCTTAAAGAGGACATTCCCAACCACACCATAACACCTGAAGCGTGGCTAACTTGCATTTTTCAAATTAGCTGCGTCTTTGCGACACTTTTCACGTGAAATATAGTGTATCTTCGTTTTTTCAGTTGTAAATGACAGATGAAACGGTGGTTCATCCGAAGTTATCCGTGTTTTGTATCTACATTTGCGTAATATTAAATACTGAGGCCAAGAACGTTTTCTTCATTTTTCTATGGTCTTTGCAGATATTTGATGACAGACTGGTTATTCATTTTTAATAGCCAATTTTCTTTATCAAATGCAAATTGTCGATTGTGGTACCTGTAGTTTCTTTGACAAAATTCTTTGAGGCAGAGGAGTTTCTGCAGTTATTAGTCTTTTCCTTTTCTTTTTCATCAATGACTTCCTTTCATCCACATTCCCCCCCCCCTACAGCTTTTGATTGCCAGTCAAATTTTATTTCTTTTCAAAGATTACATAGAAATCCATTAGAAATATGTCTTTTCTAATTTTTAAATGCTTTATTTATTACAGAATTTAAGCAACCATTCTTTCAAAAGCTTTTAGATTTCTTTTTGGATTTGAGAAACTAGTTTCGAAGCCATGATTTACTCTCACTAATAAAATACTTAGATTGGTAATTGAAACGTTTCATTTTCAAAATATAACGTAGTTACAATATGCCAAAAATAGTTATATACTTTTAAAATTAATCACATTAATTTTAAATCAACCTGCAGAAAGATTATTAAAACTTTATTCTTTTTATGTATCTATTATGTTTATGGGTTTCAAACATAATTAGATGCACACATTACTTATTAAATTAGTTTAATAACGATCTTACTGCACAATACAACACACTTATATCTGCAGATTCATTTCTCCTTCATTCTAATCGTTGTGAGGTATTTATATACAAATGCCTCCGCCAGTCACAGTTACCAGTCTCTAACTGGTTGCAGTTAAATACACTACAGTATCCTCATATATTTACGAGTGTTAGTAGTATTAAGATAAACGTGGAATTGAAATTAATTATAGCTTTTATTTCATTAAATAGTTTAGTTTTATGTAATATTTACATCAAAAACTCCTTATTAAGAAAAATACTACTTGATAAATAAAATAGAAACATCTTTAATCTGTTATTGAGTTATTACGATAAAAAAAGGCAAAGAAATGGTTTCCATTTATTCCAAAAACTTTTTAGGTAAAATTCCACATTTCAATATTATTTATTGTTACATACCAATCAATTGATTATATATCTTGTACTATAATTAATTTCATTATTGTATATACATTTATAATTATGACTGAAATGTATAATGTATTAACTTGTTTATACAATATTTAGTGTACTACATTTAAACTTGCGTAAATTATTTTTTATTTTTTATTTTTATAAAGCAATACGTTAGAAGTGATGATACAGATTAACATTATAGCAACACGTTTAAAAGGTGAGAAATACGATTGATACTTAATATTACCATGTTTTTATTAACTCGCTTTCTTTAATGTCTGTCCGGGTGGAATTTTGTAATTGATTTTAAACTGTGTGACTTTCCGATGAGCTAGATACTTGAAATTTGGACCATATCTCAGAAGTGGATGACAACGCATGAAATTGTGAAAAAAGAAGAAAAAAAAACGAAAAGGAGGAATTTTTTATACTTTTTAGTCCGTTATAAAAACATGGTACAATAAATTTTTTTAAAATTCGAACTTTTTTTCTTCTTACCACACATTTTATTTGTTTGACCCGTTCTTTTGTGACTAAATCTTATATAATGATACGGGACTCATCCGAGGCCCCGTAAACAGAGAGAATAAATACACTTCAGACCCTTTAATTAAAATCCATCGAAGAGCAAAACTTATTCCAGCAGCCACGTAATTCTGGCTCCAAATATCCAACTCAAGGATAAATTCAACAATGAATAAATGAAATTTTAAAAAACTAAAAAACACGCTTTTGTGATAGATTGAACTAAAAAATGAAAAATAAATTATAATTTAAAAAACTAAAGAACACGCTTTTATACTGAATCGAACTAAAAAGTAAAAAAATAATTCTTAATATAAGAATAAAATGATGAGCGAGAAAATTAATGTCATTGGGTAAAAGCGTGGGGTGCAATTTCGGAATTGAAAGAAGTTAGAAACTATAACAATTGATATATTTATAGAACATCCCCCGCTTTTACCCCAATGACATTAATTTTCTCGTTCATCATTTTGTTCTTATATTAACAATTATTTTTTTACTTTTTAGTTCGATTCAGAATAAAAGCGTGTTCTTTAGTTTTTTTAAATTATAATTTATTTTTAACCATCCCTATAGTTTTAGATGTCAATAAGTTGGCAACCAAGCATTTTCAGTTTTGCTTATGTTATGATTAATACCTTCTTTCTCGACAATAATTAACTTGATTTTGTAAGAAGATTAGGCCAATGAACAATTTATTTTAATGTTTTATTTGATTGAAGTGTTTTGGGAGTTTACTCCTTAAGAATCGATTTTCATAAAAAGGCCCAGTATATATGAAAATTTTATGAGGAGTGAAATTCGGACAAGCGTTGACAAAATCGTTAAGCTGTGTTCTGCGCATGCACCAAATCGTTGAAGGAAGGAAGAACGAGTTTCTACTTTTTCATCGTTTTTAAAATTATAATCGTTCTATTTTTATAGAAATCAGACAAAAAATAATTACAGGATCGGAAAGATCATTTATTTCGCCACGGTAATGTATATATATATATATATATATATATATATTTACAAAATAATGATATTTTGCATTTTTTTTTTCAAAAATGAGTCAATATCGATGCATTTTTATGAGAGAGAGAGAGAGAGAAACGAATTTTTTCATCATTATGTACGAATTTCTTACCATTGAAATGAATTAACATTCTGTACTAAAAAAATTCAAACTTTGGTCTTTAAGAATCAGTGATAAAATATAAAATGCCAAAAACGTTTTTTTACGACTTTTAAAAAATACTCAAAATTCTAATCAAACATTTAATAACTTCATCATTTGCAAAAAATAATCCCACAAAACATTTTTCCATATGTGAAACGTTATTATCCGTGTTTTGTCTAAGGATGAAAATATTGCTTAAAAATTACGGATTTAAAAAAAAAATTGTATTTTTCATCTTATTCCCTTTTTACAAGAATTTACGCAGTATTTTTGTCATCTACATGGAAAATTTGAAAAGTATAACTTAAGAATTAAACCCTCAGAAAAATTTTAACTTTAAGAAATTCGCAAACTGCATTTATTGTAGTTTGGCCTACTGGCGTCATTGGTGTCGAAAACCGATTTTCGAGCCGATTTCCGTTCCACCTTAACTTGGCAGTCCAAATCACATCCGTTGCTCGGTTACACTGCAAGAAGAGATTGACTATAACAAATGAAATTCACCAAATTTGGCGAGAAAAAAAGATACGCGTGAAAAATCTATTTTTGAAATCTTTAATTTTAGAAGTTCACTTACTACATCTATTAATAAAACAAAAATTTCTACAATATTTGTAAGAATTTTAATCTCTTTTACTCAGCATTATTTTAAATAAGTTTATAATAATACAAATAATTATTTACAGTAGATGTAAATGTCGTTTTTGTATATTATCTTAAGATAATATACATTAAATAAAAGCATTAAATAAAATTTTGAAACTCATTTAAAAATTTATCAATATTAAAATTTACTATCCTTCGTAAAACTGTTTGTTTACTTAAAAAATATTTCGATGAACTTTTTAAAAAATTGGAAAATTACGTTACTGACATAATATGCAAAGTTGAATTCACAAATATAATCCGTTCAATAAGCATAACTTTTAAAGGAAAAGTGATTGATTTAAAAATGTTATTTCGTACAATAATAATTATTCTTTACTTTGAAAAAAAATTAACTTTATATTTACTCTAAAAAGCTCCATTAATTGTTGTCAATTTTAGGACTTATCTTTTTATTTATCTTTTATTGGGTACTTTTTTTTTTTTTTTTTGCCTCTTTCAATAAACTAGATTTTTGTTGTAGTGCCATCTTTTAAGCATACGGTTATCACAAGAAATTGGAAAGTGATTATTAATAACCAATTTTATAATTTCTAATCTCAAGAAAGAAACAGTTATTATAAAATAATTAATATGTTTGTCTTTTAAAATATATTTTAAATCAGATACGTTTTTATTTTTCCATAAAAATTCCATCAGTTTGTCAACCATTCTCTTGATTTAAGAGGTGCGGAAAGAAAAATTGAAAGAGCCAAATGTCGAAACGTTTCTATCATTTTGAATGGTTTTCTTAAATAGTGAATGTACATAATGTAGTTTTTTAATCTATATTTTACTGTTTCAAATTCTATAAGAGTAGTGTATAATATATTTGTTGTTATATATATATATGTGTGTGTGTGTGTGTGGGTGGGATTATGACACGGAGTTCTATTGGTATTTGAATTGACGACACTGTTTTTGACTAAGACTAACGTTTAATGTGGACACTTGTTACGGGACTACACACTACTACACAGATATATAACTAATAACGTTTAGACAACACTTCTTGCTCTCAACAATAGTTTCTCAGTCTTGTATTCACATCTCTATTATCATACCACAGTGCACAATGGTAACACACGTAGTTCAACGATGTTTATGGAATTCAGGTGATGGAGATATGTCACCTCCACGTGACTATCCTTCCAGTATTGGGCCACTGGTCCCTACACGGTCAGTTGGTTCCCGGTTGCTTTCTTTTCAGCAGCATTGGCTCTCAGACCTCCTCGTCGAGACCGCTCGCTCGCTAATCTCCCTCTAGTCCGTTCGCTTGCTGGTGGCTCGCGTCGCCAGCGCCCTCTAAATTGCCGTCTATGAGGAAATTCCCCATATATATATATATATATGGCCCTGCTAGCAATAGTTTGGCTAATTTATATTTACACTTTTATGAAAATAATTATATTATTAATAATGGTTATTACATTTTTAGATACATAGATGACCTAATTATTTTTGGCAAAAATAATAATTATAATCCCAATATCAATTTTTATCCGGGATATTTAAAGCTACTTAAAATTAATAATAATCCTGTTAAAACTAATTACTTGGATGTATCATTATGTATTAAGGACTATAAATTACATAGCAATATTTATGATAAAAGAGATGATTTTAATTTTAACATTCTTAAAGTTCCTTCCTGGAATTCAAACATATCTATTTCAGTCTATCGAAATATTATTTTCAATTATATTTATCGTAACAAGGTATTAGTTAGTGATAAATCTAATATATATTTAAATATTAATAACTTTATTAAACATTGTATAGAACACAGTTACCCTCCTAAATTTATAAAAAGTTATATAACAGTTAAATAAAAAAAAGTTTTTTCAGTTGTTCAGTTTATAGATAGATGGCGCCTCTAGCTAAGTAATTTTGTAATAATATATTTTATTAAAAATTAATCGTTTATGCCTGGATGGTATTTTTATTTTCTATAAATTTTTTAAAATAAAATATAGAAATTTATTTTTAAAGTATATATATATAGTAATAATGCTACTTTATCAATACATAATAATTATATGCGTTACTGTTATTGTCCATAAGAGGCGAATATGTATTCACATGGTAAGTCTATTAGTTTGGCTTTGATTTTAAATATTTTAGTAATTATTAAAGGCTATAACATTATAGTATTACATTAATAGATTATGGTTTTATCTATAATATAGTTAAACTTCTCTAGAAATTTATTGCTTTCCCTATGGCCCAGAATATTGGCAAATTCAGGTGAAGGTTGGCTGGCCAAAAAACTTTGTTTAAACCTGCATTCCTAGTTCCTAAGGCTGGGAGTTTGCTTTTAGTATTTCTGTGGCTAAATCTTTTCTATTATGACTACAGTTATCTTAGGTATATAACTATTTTTAGTATATTTTTGAAATATATATATATATATATATATATATATATATAAAGGAATGTGAGCTTTAGCATATATACGGAATGTGATTCTAAGCTACTGAAGAAACAGTATCATGTACTTCCACTCATACTTAGCGGCGATTTAAGTATTGATTTCTATAAAGATGATGGATTGAGATCAGTACAATTTTTAAAATCAGAGCTTAATTTGGATTTTGTTTCTGGTAGAGTACTGGGAACTAGGTATGGTATAATCATTGATGCGATATTTTTACGATTCGTAAATCATGTATATACCGACGTCCACATTTCATATTTTAGTTGCCACAAGCCTCTTGTCACAGTGATTAAAAATGACGAGAGTATTAATGTAATTAATACTCAAGGTGAGATACTAATAGTGAAGTAAATCAACTTTCTTAACAATATTCTCATATACTGTAAGTAATATATACGAGTATTTATAACATAATTGATGTATATTATTTTGTATACATATATATATTTTACCGAATCCATATGAAAAATGTGAATAGAATAAAGAAAATGCATGCATGCTTTCAGTATTATATGAGATGCATTTATTTATTCTGTTTGCCTACTGTATAATCGTAATCGTCGCCTACTGCAATCGGGAGTCGAAGCCGACACACATAGTATTTATATTGAGTTTTTTTCAGCTATACTTCTTTTCATTAATAAATTATAGTTTTAAAAAAAACTAAAAAACACGCTTTATACTGAATCGATCTACAAAATAAAAAAAAATAATTCTTAATATAAGAATAAAATGATGAGCGAGAAAATTAATGTCATTGGGGTAAAAACGTGGGGTGTTCTATAAATATATCAATTGTTATAGTTTCTAACTTCCATTCCAAAATGCTGAGTTAGTGTAAAAATGTAATACAAAGCACCCCACTCTTTTACCACAATGACATTAATTTTCTGGTTCATCATTTTATTCTAATATTAAGAATTATTTTTTTACTTTTTAGATGGATTCAGTATAAAGCGTGTTTTTTAGTTGTTTTTTTTAACTATAATTTATTTTTCATTTTTTAGTTCGATCTACAATAAAAGCGTGTTTTTTAGTTTTTTAAACTATCATTTATTCATTGTTAAATTAATCCTTGAGTTTGATATTTGGAGCCGAAATTACGTGGCTGTGGAATTAGTCTTACTCTTCAATGGATATGAATTAAGGGGTCTGAAGTGTATTTATTCTCTCCGTTTACGCGCTTCGGATGAGTCACGTATCGTTTTTTGGATTCCATCTCTACAAACAATTAGAAGTGTGTTAAGTAGAAAATGTTCGAATTGAAAAAAAATTTTAATGTACCATGTTTTTATAGCGGACTAAAAAGTATAAAATTCCTCCTTTCGTTTTTTTTTTTTTTTTTTTCTTTTTTCACATTTTCATACATTGTTATCCACTTCTGAGCTATGATCCAAATTTTAGGTCTAGATCATTGGGAAGTCAGTTTAAAATGAATTACAAAATTCCACCCGGACAGACATTCATGAAAGCGAGTTAATAAAAACATGGTAATATATATTAAGTGTCAATCGTATTATCCCCTTTTAAACGTATTGCTATAATGTTAATTTGTATAATCGCTTCTAAACGTATTGCTTTATAAAAATAAAAAAATATTTAGCAGTCAGAACATAATTTTTTTTTTTCACGTGCACGAGCCTTTTTCATTTTTAGAAAAATGTTTATATTATCGGTAGAAATTGCTAACACACACCCACCCTCCACTTTCTCACATAAAGAACACTTTTCTTTGTTTGTTTTATTTTTATTAATAACAAGTGTATTTTACACTTGCATATAATTAGCTTTAAATTAAAAACACTCGATTTTAGGGTTTCATCTTATTCTTCTAGTCCCTAAATCTGGAATTAGTCGCCAAATCTGGAAATGGTATATGGAATTAGTCGCCAAATTTGAAAGTTGTATATGCAATAAGACGCCAAATCTGTTGTTGTTGTTGTTACTAATGCCACCTGTCTGACGTAGTCAGATCGAGACCCACGAAATTCATCATGGCATCGGGCTAGATTGTAGGCCTGTCGTTAGCCGTGGCTTTGAGCACCATGCAGGTGACAGTACGATTTGGCTCGGTTCCACTCCAATTTTGAGGGAGAACACCCTGGGTGGTCAGAGGCATCCCACCTCTATTCCCCTTCCACAACCTCCCGAGAGGACTTGCGGCTCGACGGCTATTTAGAGTACCCCTATGCCGCGAAGACACTATACATTTACAAACATCCATGCCTTCTCCGGGATTCGAACCCAGGCCCTACGGCACAGCAGTCAGCGTCGCTAACCACTACACCGGATGGGCGACGTCGCCAAATCTGATTATCGTTATTCCTGACGATCCTGTTAAGGACAATGGAACAAAATTTTGAAATTATTGTATTATCATCGGTCCTCGACAAGTGTGCAAAATTTCGAGTTAATCCGATCTTTTAAAGTGGGTAAAAATCGAATTCTAAGATTCTGTTGCATACAAGTGGAACTTATGAAAGCGTGTTAAAAATGAACTCAATTTTCTAAGAGTTTGTTAAAACAGTGGTAAATTTCTTTTTATTATTCATGATGGAATAAAGTAAAACTCATATAAAAATGTAGCAAATTTTTATATGAATTAAAATTAAAATAAAAACTATAAAATAATTATCAATCAATTATTAATACGCAATCAAGAATTCAAGAAAAAATCAAATTAAGTATTTTATACCAGTTTTGAAGCTTTATGTTTATCCCAAGAACTTCCCAATTTGGCTTTCTTCTTGGCATATTTTGGGAGAAAATGATTTGTCCATTTAAAATTTTTGCATAAGACTGCGGATTTAACAAAGTTAAATACTTAAGTCGCCAATATAGTAACCTTACAACGATAACATAATCATAGAGGGTTGTCATGCGTAATCAAAAGGAGGAAAATTAATCGTTTGACACGTACAAAATTTATTTTTTAACATTTAATTATTAAAATCTGAGTATTCTGATGGATCAATAAATTCAAATTTTCATTCGTGGCAATGGATTTTATTAAAGAACATATAAAATCTAAAACTGCTCATTGCAAAGTTTTGCATGGAGCTTTTTTTTCTTTGTTGCTAATTTGAATATTGTTATGTGAATGTCATTAATTAAATCTTTCATTCTATTCTTTTTTAATGCTCTATCTATTCCTCATACAGCTTGAAGTAACATGTGTTTGTGACATTTTCAATTTTTTCCGCTCTTTATTTTTTTTTATTTTAAATTTTTACTATATTTAGTGCTCTGCCTTCGTTAGAAAACAATTAATCATCTATCATCATTAAAAGATGTTTTGACTATATTATTAATGATATTTTTCACGGCTATTAAAAAAATTTTACTGTGGTTTTTTAACTTTTTTAAAACGTTTGACGTTTCGTTTTCTAACTACCCAATTTACATGAATCATTAAAAGGTATCTTAATTATAACTTTTAGTGTTTAATTTTTAACACGTTTCCCAATTTTTAAGACTTTGAAAAGCTTTAGCTTGAAAAAAATTAAATTACATCAACAGGGAATTATAATTCCTCAGAATATTTTGATGAAATATTTGTAAGAAATTAAACTTTTTTCGCACAATAATTAAACATATTAAAAATATTTGTAGAAATAAAAATTTTGAAATTAACTGCAACTTTGAAATGCACAACTACATAACTTTTAGTTGATCTTGTCTGATAAATTTTTCCTGTTTTTGAAATTTTTAATATGTTATGTATATATTGATATTAATAGTTCGAAATAAAACTCACCAATACAATATCAATTTTATACAGCTTAACTAGCCAATATAACAAGTTTCAGTTTGATGTAGAAGGCAATAACTTCTCAATTTTTGAAATTGTTGGAAATGAAATATATTTAAAATACCTCAATTAAGTTAAATTACTTGCAGTTTTAAAAACATTATCATTTTTCCTATTTTAACATATTCTTTTTTCTGAAATCTATCTCTACTTACGAGCATCATCGAAGTAAATTCCAACTACGTTTCACCAATCGAAGAGAAGAATTTTTTCCCCAGTCTTTTGAGTATGTTTCTAATTACCGTTGCCACCGGAAACACAAAATGTATTAATTATCGGAAATGGACCATGTTTTCCCTTGATAAGTGAAGGGAGGGGTAGAGGTGAACTACGCAAACAATTCAGTGAAAAAAAATGAAGGGCATTCTGAAATGGAAAAACCCTCAGCAAATTGCTTCAGAGCTCGTGATGCAAAAAATATATGTCACTCTTTTAATACAGGAAATACCAATTGATTAAGAACTTGGTATATAGGAGTAGAGGACCTGAAAATTTGATCATTTAGAGAAGTGAGTCATCAGAAGGTACGTTGAATACCAGAGTCATTTGACTGCAAAAAGGTAATATTTGTATTTTGTTCATTTGGAAGTACTATATTTATATGTATATAAGTACCAATGATAAAAGTAACTGTATAATAATGAATAATAAATATAAAGGTTTTCAAAATGTTAATTAATATTTACATGTATGCCCAAATAACTTGTTTTATTTTATTCGTTAACAAATGAAGCTTGTATAAATGCTTGAAAAGTTAGTGTACTTTGATAATAGAAGATTAAAGAGGGTGTTTGCTTATCAAGAATTTATTTTTACTAATAAATGTAAGCACTTGTTTCTATTTTAAATTAAAAGGAGCTCTTATGGTATCCAATTACCCCAAAATTGTGAAATTTGCCAAAAATTAACAATTTTCTTATGATTTTGTTTTATAGGCCATCTTATTAGCTTTTTAAAAATACCAAGTTTATTTTTTTCCGTTCACTAGAACAAAAATTACAAATGTTTTAGTAAAAGCAGATGCCACTACTTTAAGTAAGATATATATGCCATACTTTTAAATGCGTTTTACTCGAAATGTGTGTTTTTTTAATGATCAAACGAGGAATGCAATTGCTCAAAAAGTTTTGAAAATAATTAACTGAAATTGTTTGTGTATGTTCTGTATAATAGAAAAAGTGTTTTAACCTTCAGATTTATATCAATCACTGCTTTATTACAAAATTTACAGTCCCTTATGTGAATATAATCACTGTTTTTTTAAGTAATTTCATATAATAACTAGAGTAAATTGCTCTAGTTTTTGTAAAAAATAAAATATCTCTTATCCTGAAGATCCTTTCAAAAATGAATAGCAAAGCAACACATCAAAATTGAAAAAATTGAAAATTTGTTCATAAACTTTTTGTGCATAATAAACCCTGTTTATGTAATTTTTTTTGTAAATTTTTGCCAATTTCTTTCCATTTTAGTATTAATAATTTCTCTTTATATTCTTAATTTTAGCACATTTTTCTTAAAATGTACTAAATAAATCTAAAAACCACAGAAAAATCCCCATACCTCCATTTTTTTTTTTAAAAAAATAGTTGTCGCAAGTAGTCGGATACCCTTAAGAAGTTATCCTTTAAAAAAAATTAAGTTACATTTTTTATGTCTGTCTTATTTGTTATATTACATATTTATGTTAACTGATAACTTAAACTAATTAACTGATAACTTGGAAGACAAAAATTCTGGCTTCATAAAATTATAATTTTTATTTCAATCTGAGTTTTTATTATATGAATTTGAAACTAGAAACCTGAGAGAAATTTATAAAAATCTATTTGGTTTTTAAATAAAAAAATAGGAAAAATAGGAAATTGTTAATAATACCTCATCAATTTTAGTTCTGTTTTTTCAATGCAGTTTGCTTTTCTTCTAGAAAGTACAAAAAGATAAATTGATCATTCCAGAACCACAACAGAGAATATAGTGTTTTAAAGTTTTAAAAATATCATTTAGGAAAATAGAAAAAAAAATCACTTTTTCGTTCATAATAATTTATAATTTAACCTTATGACAGCAAAGTAGTCATCACAAAAATAAATAAACAACTAAATCTTACGTTAAAAGCAACTTTCAAACAAACAATTGAAAAAAAAGTTCAATTTGATTAAATTTTATTGTGAATTATGTACTTGACTGAGCCAGACTTTCTATGGCTAGCAAATGACATTACAATAGTTCATTAGAAGAAACATATTATTTAAACTTCTGAAATCTTTTCATTCTGTTAGGTCTTTGTCAAAATCCAGTAAGAATTATTTTATACATTATGCAAAAGACAATTTTTTTTAAAATATTCAAATAGCTTTCTTATTTGTAGATGGTTTTTTTTCCCGCTATTTTAAATAAATTAAACTTGCTTCTTAAGATTCATGCCTTACAGCAGTGGTCTTCAATCTTTTTCAACTCACGGAACCCCTAGCACTATAAGGTACTTTCGTAGAACCCCATTCCACACACGTAGAAGAATATACCTTCAAATAATGTTTGAAGTAGATGAACATGTTATACGTACTTTATATAAAGGCAATTAAAAAATACTGTATTTGTTATTAAAAAATTTTAATCTAATTTACTTTAAAATATTTGTGAACCTGGTGTTATTTATCCATGCATTTTTTTTTTTTTTTTTTTTTTTTGTAACTGGGAAATGTGTGCTTGCTTTTTTTCACACAAACTGTCGAAATCTAGGTATATTGAGATTATCAGCTACCACATTACATATTTTGTGTTTAATTTGTTTTTATAACCACTCACATTGAGAAATATTTTCCCCCTATTGTAAAATCCAGTATATAACGCGCACTTTTAACACAAAAAATAAGATCGAAATTTACGAGTGCATGTTATATTCCGGGTATGTATAAAAAATTAGGCTTCTACAAAGATCGGAATACTGTTTATTTAAAGGAAATGTCATACCTTATGAACTTACAGAATTGTTTTTCCAGAAATATATAATTTTTTCAAAATCCTGGGATAATACCTTGAATGAATGGTTTAAAAACATAATCGTATTGCTAAAATGCATTGCAGGATCCTTTGTAAAAAAAAGGGGGGAGGCGCGTTATTCTGTGAATATACATTAAAATTAAAAAACACAGTTTGAAAGTATAGGTGCGCGTTATACACCGGTGCGCGTTATACGCCGGGTTTTACGGTATATACACTCATGTCCATAAATTAAGGATAATGAAATTCAGGCAAAGAAAGAGACAGAAGCAAAACAAATTTGACTTATTTGTAAAGTCTATTTATTAAACAAAAGGTAAAGAGCAAAGAAGATGCTATAGGTTTGACATAATTAATAAAAATTGCGATTTTTACTCCCTGGAGCAAATTTCAAAAAAGAACCTATTTTCAAAAAACAGTATAACATGGTTAGTATGATGGTTAATACGGAGTGTGTCTCCCGGACGATACAATACAGGCCTTACAACGCCTACGTATGCTGAGTATCAAATTATCAATCTTATCTTAGGGAATATTACACCACTCATCAAGCAATGCCCTCCGAAGTTCCGGTAGACAGGTGAGAGGGGGTTGACGGGCTGCAATTCGTCGGAGAAGCATTTCCCACACATGCTCTATTGGATTCAAGTCCGGTGAGTATGCTGGCCAATCCATACGGGTGATATCCTCCGATTGAAGGCATTCGTCTGCAATGTTTGCACGGTGAGGATGGGCGTTGTCATCCATAGACAGAAATTCAGCACCCATGGCGCCCCGAAACAAACGTACATGTTGTTCCAGAATGACATCCCGATAGATGTGGTCTGTCATCGTTACACTCTGAACATACAGGTCAGTTCTGGAACCAAGAATAATTCCTCCCCAAACGAGCCATCCTGCACCACCGTAACGGTGTCGTTCAATGGTGTTCTCTTGGTAGTAACGGGTACCTAGCGCTCTCCATATGAAAGTCCGGCGAGAATCAGACTGCAAACTAAACCTGGACTCGTCGGAAAACATCCCACAAGACCACTGTTGCGGTGTCCACGATGCATGCTCTCTCTACTCCAGGTTAATCGCAGGCGTCAGTGAGTTGCGGTAAGGGGAACACATCTGACAGGCCCACGAGCCTATAGACCACTGTGCCCTAAGCGTCTGTACACGGTCTGCCTTGAAACTGTCGTACCGGTTGCTGAAGACAGCTGACGAGATAGGTCTGATGCTGTGCTCCGTCTGTTTCTTTTGGCACTAACTGCCAAATACCGGTCCTCATTCGGCGTTGTAACTCGGGGGCGACCTGTGCTGTAACATCTACTCACATTACCATCATCTTGGAATCGTTGCCAATGCCTGGAGATGACACTCTGGGCGATTCCAAGTTCCTCGGCTGGGTACGTCCACATTCCAGTCGTCCGATAATTCTACCACGTAAAAAATCATCCAAATGCTTCCTTTGTGCCATAACTATGCGGTAATTGCACTGAAAAGCTTTTAAAGAGCTTGTGAACAATTTTACTTCTTTGCCACCATTCCTTATATACTCCTCTCTTACACTCTCGTCATTGTGACGTACTATCCGCGCCATCTGGTGGTTTCCTGTAATTTGCATATTCTTCTTCTAGATGTGTGTGATAATTCTAATGGGGAAATTTTTATTTTAGAGTTCAATTTCTGTGTGATTCTGAATTATCCTTAATTTATGGACATGAGTGTACATAGTTCCCAATGGCATTAAAATGTTTTTAGCTCTGTGAGAAAAAAACCATGTGCTTTGCATGAAATTGCAACCTAGGTTAAATTATTAAATTTAGATTTTAACACGAATCTGCTGATATGTCTATAAGCTGTTCCCTCGTCTGTATTATAGGTGCTATTTTGCACAAATGCAAAAAGGTGCATTTTCTATTCGAAAATTATTTAGTTGTGCAAGACATTGCATTAACAAGTATAAAATTATTTTGTGGAACCCAGGATAGTAAACAATATATAAAATATTTATAGTTTAGAAAGTAGTATATAAAAGGAAAAATGTTTTAATATATATAATATATATATATATATATTGTCTGATCTTAAGATTCTTGGGATTTATAAGTTTTCTTTTAAATTTATTTACTGTTATATATATATATATATATATATATATATAACAGTATTGTTTGCTATCTCTCGGGTTCAACGAGTTGTATTGTTTGCTATCTCTCGGGTTCAACGCAATGATTTTATACTCGTTAGTTTAACGTCTTGCAAAACTAAATATTTTTCTATTGGAAAATACCCTTTTTTGAATTTGTAGAAAAAACACCTACAGTAAAGGAAAGAGAACAACTTATCAACATATTCAATCTTGAAAATCTAAATTAAAGCAAAAACAGCTCTTAAATTTATGTTGCAAATTCATGCAAAATATACACAGCTATAAATATTTTAATGACATTCAGAACACTGCGTATAAGAGGAAAACATTTCTCAACGTGAATAGCTACAAAAACACCGTATAAAAGCAAATGAAACTCAGAATAGTTAATGGGATTGCAGTTAATCTAAATAGACCTAGACTTCGACAGTTTGTGTGAAAAAATGCAAGTACATATCCCAGTTACTAAATATAATGCATGGGCAAGTGACACTTGAAACAGAATATTATTATAAATAAGTAAATTACATTTTAAAAGTAGATTTTTTTTTTAATTTTAAAAACAGTACATTTTTAATTGCATTTATTGATCTATTTTAAATAAAAGATATATTCTTCTAAGTGTATGTGCAGAACAGGATTCTACGAAAGTACTTCCTAGTTCTAGAGGTTCCACGAAAGTACTTTCTAGTTCTAGAGGTTCCACGAAAGTTTTTTCTAGTTCTAGAGGTTCCACGAAAGTACTTTCTAGTCCTAGAGGTTCCACGAAAGTACTTTCTAGTCCTAGAGGTTCCACGAAAACACCTTGTTCTAGGGGTTCCGTAAGTTGAAATTTTGAGGACCACTGCTTTAAAGGAATCAAATGAAATAAATCAAAGATGCCTTCAGAGAGAATAAATCTTTTGGAAGGGGAGGGGATTATTTCACTTGATAAAAAAACACAACTCCTAATGCATTTTATTAGTAAAAATATTAAGTAATAAAAAATATTAAAATATTGTATGATTTTTTTATCATTAAAGAAAAATACTATTTAAACATTTATATTTTTTAACTGAAATTTGTAGCGAAAAGTTCATTTTTTTTCATGCCAAAAAAAATCACTTATAGGAAAAGGAATGTAACCAAATCCCAAAACCCATTATGTTAAGTCCCTTACAGGCAGAAAAAGACAGAAAAATAGTAATATAATTTTTGTTACAAATGATAAATAAATGTTCCAAATGCTACTTCCATTAGACGTTTTTTTTCTTATAATTAGCTTTTTGTGAGTAAAGTTCTCTCTCTTAATGAAGGAAAGTAATACGATTTTTTTAATAAAGCAATGTTTGTTTAGTACCTTGAATGTTAAAATTCCTTTGTATTAATAATAATATCGTAAAATAATAATTCATTCATTTGTAGTTTTTAATTCTATTAAGATCCTGAATAATATTTTTCTGCTGAGAAAAAATTTCAATGATATGTATTTATAATAAGTGTTAATAAGTTGTAAAAATAGATCTCATTAAGAAAACATTCCTTTTAAACAACAATACTAGAAAGAATTTATGTGTTTTAAAGATATAGCAATTGTAAAAAGTTCTTAACTTAAAAAGATGTAATATTTTAAAATTAGTTGTATGAATAAATGTTTTCTAAACTATTATTAAATAAAAAAAAGAATGTTTTTCTTTTAAATATTCTGCAAATCTATTAGTTTGAGTTTCAAAATTAATAAAAAGTATTTTTTGCTGTTCAAATCACATAAGAAATGAGATACTTTAACTAGTGTTCCTCAACGGCTGGTCTGCGAAAAATATTTGCCGGTCTATGGAAAGGTACAGGGCCGCAAACACCATTTGCAGGTCTCAGGGCCGATCCTAGCAGGTATGCAGCTCTCGTGCACCACAGGCCGCATATAATTCTATGTCAAACAAAAAAAATTATGAATTTCTCAAAATAAATCTATAAGTTGAATAAATATGCTAAATTTTAAATAGTTACAGAAAAATTAAAATAAGTACTTTCCGATACTATGTATAACGTAGTATAAGAAAAATTAAGAAAAATAAATGTGTAGTGTACAATGTGTGTTGGCTTATTGTCCATTAATATCTACTCTTTACACTCTTTCTTCATTTAACAGAAGCAATGTCCGTGGCTAAGTCGGAATTACCACAAAAAAAGATTTTTTTTTTGTTTTGTTAATCGGTGGTATTGTCAGCAGATTGTGAATCAAAGCTCAACAATGGCGTCTCAAAAATTATTTTGCGAAAGTTGCCTTACAAAAATATCAAAAACGGTTAATATTACCTAAAATATAGCAGTGTTTAAACTGAATATGCATTTTGGGAAATTAAAAATTTTCAATTTAATATTAACCTTACAATTTAGAAAAACGAAATGGAGGGAAGAAGTTATGTTTTGTGTCTATTTGCATTTCTGCTCATGTTTCAATTTTTACTCTAAAATAGGTAGATGAATTTTTAAAGTCAACGTTAAGTATTAGTCAAAGTATGAAAAATTCTCAAGAGGGGTGGCACATTAGGTATTTGCACGCGGGTGGCCGATATTTTAAGATCAGTCCTGGCTAGTCTTTCAAATTAAAGTATTATCTTTGACAGTACTAATATATTTTTATTGCGTTGAAGAGTATGTTAATGATTAGAAATAAAGAGGTAAAACAAATAGTTTGAGTTACCCAAATTATATGGCGGATTTTACGGTAATCCACAAATAAACAATAACTAATCAAAAAATAGAAAGCAGTTAATAACATAATTAAAACAGATAGGTCTAATTTATCTAATTAATATGTTTTATTTATACAGCTTTTAACATAAGTTTGCTTAAGTTTTAACTGGGGTTGACGAGTAAGAGAAACTTTTCACATTCTAGAGGGCGTATTATTAAGTTGCCTCGAACGAATCAGTAGAAAGGGCGGAGTTATGTTTTTGGACAAAAAGGCGTCGTGGTAAATTAATTGCTGATTGCATTTGCGCTTTAAACTATTCACAAATATTTTTTTTTTTTTTTTTGCTTTGTTTAGCTTGTAATATATTTTAAAATTCTCCAAGTATCTTTTATTTGCCGATGACTTAAAATTGCTTAAGTTGGTACGATCAAATCAGTGGCGTAACGCGGCGGAGAATATTAGGGCCCCCCCCTTGCAAACTCACGTTTTGGGCTCCCTAGAGTCCCTGCCCCCTCCCCTTCTCCGCAATACGGGGGTGTACATTACGCAACTGGATCTAATATCGATAGTTGCGGCGGTCTTCAAACTTTTTCGACTCACGGAACCCTTAAAACTATATTGCGTTTTCGTGGAACCTTATTCCACACACACACTTAAAAGAATATTTCTCAAAATAATATTTAAATTAGATCGACATGTTATAGGTAAAGACAATTAAACAAGCATTGTTAGAAGATTTTAATGTAATTTTAATACACGTAATCACATTATAATAATATTAATTTGTGATCCAAGTTTCCCGTACCAATGCATTATATTTAGTAACTGGAATATGTGCTTGCATTTTTTTTTCACAAACTGTCAAATTCTTTGTCTGTTGAAATGATTTGCAGTCGCATTTCAAACTCTGCTTTTAACTTGTTTTAATATTTTATTTTTGTAGCCACTCACGTTGAGGAATAGTTTTCACTTAAATACATTGCTCTGAATGGGATTTAAATGTTTATGGCTGTGTAAGAAATCCTGTGTATTTTGTATGAATTTGCAGCCTAAAAATTTAGAAGCTATTCTTGCTTAAATATAGATTTTAACGCCAAATCTGCTGATAACTGTTTCCTATTCTCACAAATGAAAAAAAAATCCATTTCCAAAACTATTTAGTTGTGCCAAAAATTGTACAATGAGTATAAAAGTATTTTGGAGAACCCTGGATAGTAAACAATATTATTCTATAATAAAAGTATAAAAAGTATTACTAAATACAGTTATAATCTGAAAAAATAAAATGTCCAGCTGTAATGACTGGGATGAGCTTTAGATACTTGTCGTAATACAAACTTCATATGGAACGTGAATTTATTTTGCATACACAATCATAATTTTCTTTTCGATTTTTTATTGTGACTTAAGGAGCCCCCCTGAGTATGCCTCATGGAACCCCAGGATTCCGTGGAACACAGTTTGAAGACCACTGCGATAGTGCTCTTTTATATATATAAAAAAGACCTGGATAATTTTTTTTCACTGGTGTGGGGATATCAGTTAACTTTTAAATGATGAAAAATGAAGCATTCTAAGCTAAACTCAGAAATCACAACCTATATTTTATTCCTATCTCTAATCAATAATATGCCCTTCTTTCGTTCAAACTCTGTTTCTGTCTCATTTAATGCAAAGCTTTATTTTACATAACGTATTGATGGCTTGGTCTCTAAAGTATACAAAAAAAAAACCTTGGTTTCTCAAATTCAAAACTACTCATAGAGCATTTTCTAATAAGCTTGCTTTGAAATTTCTGTATTTTGCTGTTATCTGCTCAAATATTGCGGCCTTATTAGGGACCCTTATTATAAAAAAAATTCGAACTTCTTGAAAAGGTACATGATTGATTCACGAGTTACTTGTTTAATTGAAGAATCCATTCTTATTCGTAGGATTTATCTTCCTCTTATCCGCGCAAAGTTTTTGAAGTTCCGCGTTTGAAACTCCGACAGGATCTTTCTTGAGTTTTATTTTTATAAAGTTATTAATAATGTTATTAACCTACTTGACATTTAAACAAGATTAATTTTTCTGTAACGGTGAGAAGTTTTCTTGCTTAAGGACAGGCTATTCAAATACAATTTTATAGATAACTAACTGATATAACCCTTTCTTCGCACGGGGGAATTGGAAAAATTAAACAATATAGATTGAAGGATAAAGAAGTTTTCAATGAGAGTTAATTTTACGTGAATTGCAAATTAAACAACAACAAGAAAAAGCTTTTTGCATACATCAGTTGAACAAAAAAATCATATGTTAAATTTTAAGACCGTAGGTCTAATAGCTCATAAAAAGAATTTTTTTTATAAAGCCCCGTAACTTTCTTGTGGGTCAATTTTTGAAAACACCTTCCTAAGCTAATCTCTGCTCAGCAAAAGTTACATATTGTTACAAATTTGTGTAATGAGGGCTCAAAATATAGTGTAAATAATTTATATCTGGATGTGTAATACGTTAATATTACTTTCTCTTGTACTTATTTCATGTTAAACTTGTATTATTCGCAAGCAACGCAGTTCCTTACATTATAGAAAAGAAATTATTACAGCTAAAATGGGAAAAATTTACAAAAAAAATAACCTAAATGCGGCCCATTTTGTACCGAAAGTTTATGAACAAATTTTCAATTTCTCAACTCTGATGTGTTGCTATGTTATTCATTTTTGAAATGACCTTCAGGATAAGAGATATTTTAATTTTTGCAAAAATTAATACCCTTTATCTTAGTTATATGAAATTGCTTTAAAAACAGTTATTATATTAACATAAGCAACTGTAAATTTTGTAATCAAACAGTGATTGATAAATCTGAAGGTTAAAACACTTCGACTATTATACAGAACATACACAAAAAAATTCAGTTAATTCTTTTCAAAACTTTTAGACCCCCCCCCCCCCGTTTGAGTATTTTCAAAAAAACACATTCGAGTAAAACGCATTTTAATCTATGACATCTTGCTTAAAGTAATAGCATCTGCATTTACTAAAACACTTGTAGTTTTTGTTCTAATGAACGGGAAATGATAAATTTAGTATTTTTCTAAAGTTAAAATATGAAGACCTATAAAATGAAATCATAAAAAAAATGGTCATTTTTTGGCAAAATTCACAATTTTAGGGTAGTCGGATACCTTAGTGGAGATGACATACTGTAAGAACTTTCATTATTAGATAACATGAAAAATTCCTCATATTCGTCTTCCATTACTTTTTATTAAATTCTATTTCATCTTCACCATCACTGTTACTCTCATCCATAAGCAAATAAAAATCTTCTGTTCCATCTATTGTTACGTATCCTACATTTTTTTAAATATTTTTGGATAATGTCAGGTTTAATGTCTCCTTGCATGCTTTCATTATTCTCTCACACACTATATCTAAACTGGCATGAAGCATTTGACCTCCTTCTGTAAATGTTTTTTTTTTTTTTTTTTACCTTTTGAGGCTATTTTCGGTTAATATTAAAGATTAGGACCCGAATTTGGAATATTTTTTCAGATATAAAAGAAATTGAAAATTAATATGGTGTCTTTTATGGCTTCGCTTTTCTTTAGAGATCAGCATTTTTTATTATACTTTCCATTTTTAACCGAGTGGATCCCTTTTTTCTAGTACTAAATGTGTTTCGAGTTTTTTCTCATATACTGTAATGTTTAATGAGCTATTCCTTTACGTATTAAAATAAAAGAAAAACATTCATGGAATATTTTGAATTTTTTAAAAACACTGCATTGTTAACAGATGTAGGAGTAATAATGCTGCAAATTTCCATGAAAATTGACGCATTTTTATGGCTGCTTCTCGTTTATTTCAAGCTCTCGTACTTTTGCTGAAGACAGCCCTAACTACATCCCTTCTAATACTTTTCTTATTTAAAAAAAATGTTAACAGCAAAATCGACCCCTAGTTTTGTTACATGCATTATATATAACACACAGGAAAAATGAAAATGGTTGGTAAATAATTGTGGAAGGAGAAGCATTTTGAATGCGAAAAATTAAAAGTAAAAAGTAAAAGGTAAAAGGTTTTTTTTACTTTTAATTTATTTTTAACTTTTTAGTTATCCCTGGACAAGTTTCTTAGTCTATTCATCTCATTCAACGCACCATTATTGCTAGGTGTTTGCCGGTTATTTTCGAACAGTCTAGTTAAATGAATTCTCGCAAAAGTGTACTAGTCGAAAAACGCAAATTTTTTCTTAAATCCGGAATTTTTAAGCACTTTTTTTCAATCTTCGTACAGATCTTGGGTAACATTGTCCTACACACGAAAAAACAGTTTTATGAGATTTTCTTCATAAATGACGAAGTTGCTAAATGTTTAATTAAAATTTTGAGTATTTTTTGAAAAATCGTAAAAAAAAAGTTTTCGGCATTTTACATTTTAAATGACTGATTCTAAAAAAGCAAAGCATGAGCTGTTTTAGTACGGAATGTCGATTCATTTAAACAAAAAAATTCAAGTGCAATGATTTAGACATTATTTTCATAAAAACGCATCGATTTTGTGGTATTTAAAAACAAGATATCAATCATTGGCATGGTCAAGTAATTATAGCGCGTTTTTCACATGTTGTATTTTAAAATAATGCAACTAATGAACTTTTTATTAACAGAATGTAGTGTGTACTGTACTAAAAAAAACAAATTTAAAAATGATTAAATTTAAATATGATTCGACTCATCTAGGGCACAAATGCAACCAAATGCCGAAAACCCGAGGTCAATTGGTTGCTTATTGGCTGAGAAAAAGGTACGACAAAATATGGAATGAAGACGAAGACGAAATTTGCGTCCTAATAGCTCTTTTGTTCCACTATGTGAAAAACGCGCTAAAAAATCGTAAGAAATACAAATATTAATATTTTGTAAAAAACATTATACCGTATCGGGACGAAATAAATGATCTTTCCTATTCGGTATATATTTTTTGTCTGAGTTTCATAGGTTAAAGTTAGATAAATTTTTTAAAGAATTTCTACAATGCTTCATCTCAGTTTAACTTGGCAGCGTTGAGAAAGGTATACAATGTACCAATCTACTTGAAAAATAGCTCTACTTTTTTGCTTTGAATTTAAAGCCAAGAAAATAGATAGAAATTTGTAAAAAAATTTCATACGTTGTAGAAATTAGATTATTTTTACGTTGTAGAAATGTAATTATTTTTTGGACAAAGTTAATTAATACAATCAATAGCGCAACGTTATGAAATTCCAGTTTGGCTAAAAACCTATTTTCGACGCCAATTTTTGTCATTGTTGTAACAATAACATTATTACAACAATGCAGACATATGAAAGTTGGCACCCAAAACTAGTTTAAAGTTTTTAATTAATATCTTTTTAATTAATTGCAATATCGGAATGTAAATGACCAAAACATGCATTGTCATCCAAACTAAACGTGTATACAAAATTTCATCTCAATGTGGTGAAGATATCAGCTTCAAAATTGAGTTGCAAGATTCCACCCGAACAAATTACATACATACATACATACATACATACATACATACGTACGTACGTACATTGTAAGTTAAATAAAAGCTTTTAAAAAAACTCACTGAGAAAAACCATTTTAAAGCTTATAATTCTAAAAAAAATTATTATTATAAAATAATTATTATTATAAACAAAAATAAAAAAATAAAATATCCCTTTAAAATATTAGCTACATATTCTTCTTAAGAATAATAGCATTTTCATATTATTTCAACCCATATATTTTATAAATTGTCCTTTTTTTAGTGAGTATTAATTGTATAAGAAAAATCAAGGAAAATTAAAAAAAAAAAATTGTCACAAAACAGAAATTTTAAAGTTCCTTGCTTCACATAATATAGAAATATTATTTTTAAGAAGAAAAAAAAACATATGATGAATACGAACTGAAATTTTAAAATTATTAAAACAAAAAACCTTACTTAAAAATATATTTCATGCACGCATCTCAAAAGCTAAAAAAAATTACACACACACACTCATTAATGTAATACTTCAAAAATATCCTGATTTATTTGTAACACCTTTTTTTAGTTACTATTTTGTGATAGCGGTCGGTTCCTGCTTACCTCTGAACCCCCTTGTCTACATGTAAACCCGGCAAGATATGTGGGAGAAACTGAATGATCCACAGACATGATTTCAATCTAATCAATTTATTAATTCCAAATATCAATCAGACACATACAAATCTAATTAAGGTAGATAATTAAACAGTATAGCGCAGAGGTGAGATTCTATAACATGGGGATATTACTACAGACTCTCAACTGAATCTAAGACAGCTTAAATATATTCAAATATAACTACGTCGCATACTAATAAGCTAACTTCTACTTAATCAAGCGCACAATACCTGTACTTTTTATGCATCGGATCTTACACTGGAAACTTGCAGGTGATCTCTTCGGCTTGATCAATGTCATTGGGTTCACGCTCTGTAATCTTTTTCCTGGAGAACTCCAAGACTTCTAACTAATTCCACTCTCTTTCAATCTTCAACTAACAACTAACTCCCAGACTTTATGTTAACTCCTACTTGCCAACTCCAAAGTGCCAACCCAACGTGCAACTCCAACGCGTCAACTCCAAAGAGGCAACCCCAAACTCGCGAAAACAGAATTTATATAATATACCTCATTTACATAATCACGTTTTCTTACTCGATGAAAGTTGGTTGAAATAAATATTTTCCTTAAAGAGTCATGAAGGAATTAGTAGAACCGCGTATAGATCCGTCACAATTTCACTTTTTAAAATAGCTTTTCTTTATCAAAAAGCCTTTTTAGGTTGTTTTTTTATCTAAAAAGGGGCGTGGTCGCATTTCCTAATTTGTTTGTTTACATTTTTCAATTGAAGTTTTTTCCAACTTCTAATTCTCAGGTATACAAAAGTTATATATCAATTGAAAGATAATAAAGCTAAGAATATAACAAAATTAAATATAAAAATAATGATGTTTAGGTCATTTTTAAGGTGCCAAAATGTATTTCACTGTATACACCAAAGTACACGCTTTCCCTAAAGCTCACCAGGGGACTCTCACGGACATTTAAATAAGCTTTAATCTCCAAAATCAGACTTTAAATATTTTGTTCAAAGTTAGCTGCTTTGAAAACTGAAAAAACTGTAGTATTCAAAGTTTTTAATGCTCATAAATAGATCAAATGTTTGTTTGTTTTTTTTTAAATTTAATTTGCAACGGACAATAGTTATTGATAGTACCGATTTTATATTGAAGATCAATTATTAAGATTATCAAGCTCGGCTTATAAGATATTTATGTAAGATATTTATTAATTGTTTATTTCCAATGCCAACTGCGTATTAATAAGTAAGAATGAAAATCATTTTCTTTAAGACATTATTCTGTTTGCAAGCGTATATATTTTTTTTAAAAAAAACTAGCACGAAATGCCAGACTTCCTCATGCAATTATATTTGAATAATGACCGATGTGGCTAAGAATGAAAAGGAAAACAAAGCCGTAAGACATACGTATCTTTAAGAGTTTCGTGTATTACATAAGTTCGGTCATTTTTATTCTTGGAACTTTTGCCTGGTATGTTGATTATTGACTGTATTCATTAGTTTTTTGTTCATTTATTTGTATACACCCCAAAACTTTTTATTATATTTAAGAACAGTAATTTCAAATGACGGTATTGTTTTATTGTTTCTAACTTTTTTTACAGCATTATTTCTCATTTTGACTCAAATAATAGAATAATACTTTCCTTCTTCACTAATATTTTTGTACTTCATGCGTTCTTATTCTAAATTAATGGGGTAAATTAAAGTAACATTTTAAACTCGGTTTTTCAATCTTTTAATTTGTATAACCGGAATCAGAAAATTTTAAGTGAATGTATTAGATTCAATATCATAATTTTTAAGGACAGAATACGTATTTTTACAGAAACGTTTCAAAAATTCGGACAAAATAGCTTTGAATCCAGAGATACAGCGGCTAACAAAGTTACTCAATCGATTAAAACTGGAACTAAAAATCTGTAAGGAAAATGTATATTTTAGAACTAGCCCGATTGAGTGTAGAATAGATTTGCAAAATAAGAAAGTCATATATTTACGTGTTCTTAGTTCCATAGAAAAACAACTAAGATTGATTGAAATAATACCAGAAAAAGACAAAAATATCAGGTTTCCAAATCTTGTGTACACACATTGGTAATTATTCAACAAGCAATTACCGTAAAATACGACGAATAACGCACACCAATACTTTCAAGTTGCAATTGAAAATTTTTAGGTATATTCGGTGTATGACGCGCACCCCACTTTTTTACGAAGAAACCTGAAATGTACGTGCGCATTGCTCTTATATTTTTAAGTCAGTTTTATTCGAGGTATGATTCCAAGCTTTAGAAAAAAAATGGTATATTTCTAGAATACAACCTTTAAGTTCAAAAAAGGAATGTCATTTATTTTAAATAAACAGTATTTCGATATATGCAGAAGTCTAATTTTTTTTCTATACTCATTTTTTTTTATTTTTTAAAGCTATCATTTTTATACCCGACATATAACGCGCACACGTAAACCTCAATCTTAATTTTTATGCTAAAAGTGCGCTTTTTAATACACCGGATTTTACGGTAAGTTTCCATAATAGTACTTAAGCTTGAATTATTCTATGTACGAGGCTGTTCAAAAAGTATCGAGACTGAATTTATTATGCAAAACATACATACATAAACAGGTTTTGAGTCAATCTCCTTCGAAATATCTCATGCAGTAACACACTTGCCAACGATGTTCCAGTCCTCGAAACATTCTGGAACTCAGACTTTGGATGGCTGAAGCTGCTGTGTCGAATTCTGTTTATGGTTTCAATGTCCTGAAACCGGTGTCCTTTTAAGGTGTTCTTGATCTTGGGAAAGAGGAAAAAATCAGGAGATGTTGCCAGTCGTTGGAATTGCTTATCCTCAGTGAAGAGACGCGGCACAAACTTTGCAGACACTCGGCGCATGTTCAAGTCCTTTCTCAAAATTTCATCACATGATCCTACGGAAATGTGACACTCCTGTGCAATTTCTCGGACTGTTAAACGACTATCAGAGTGCACCACAGCCTTCACTTGTGCAATCTTGTCCTCAATGCGAGAGGTGGATGGGCGTCCAGAACGGGGATCACTGTTCACTGATTGACGACCCTCCTTGAATCGTCGGAACCACTCGAAAACCCGAGCACAACTCATCTCCAAATGCTGTTTTCATCATCTCGTAGGTTTCGGTACCCGTTTTACCGAGCTTAAAGCAAAACTTGATACAGATTCGCTGATCAGTGTTTTCACACTTTTTCTTTTTTCGACGAACGCACGCAAACACTCCACGTGAAAGAAGTCAGTGTGACTGAACGGCGCGCTGTACAGACCTGCGAATTTGTGAGACAAGGTGAAATATGCCGCGCATGATGCACACAGTCCCTCCGCTAGGGTTTTCTGGAATAATAGAATAAATTCAGTATCGATACTTTCTGAACAGCCTTCGTATATACTACCGTTAAATTGTGAAATCCGTTATTTCGTTGGATAACTGAGTATTTCATAAAATAACTAGACAGGTCAGTTAAGTGTATAAAATTATTAAATTCTACGATTTAACTAGGTATTCTATACAATAAAGATTACTTGATGGTTAAAGTATAAAATACGTCATTCGAAAGCTCTTAGAACTGGTATTAGCTGCTTTAGACAGTTTTGAACTACTTAAGTAATAATTGTACACTAAAAACAATTGTGCTCTAAATCTAAGTTCAGTAAATGTGAGCGAGAATTAATTTCCATTGAAGAAATTAGGAATATTGATACAATTCTTCGATCTGTTTTGTTGCTGCAGCTTAAACTAGCGGCACTGGATAAAGATTTTAAAAGTGCTTTTGTAAAAAATATGTGTGTGTTCCATCAGTGGAACGTCGTTCATCCGAATAAATCGGGACAGGACACCGTTCGGATACACGATTGTTCGGATAACCGAAAACCGAATGCAATCCATGCAGTATATGAAACCGGACACCATACGAATATTGAAAATCATCACATGCGGGAAACGTGCTTGAACAAAAAGTATAATAGGTGCAAAATGTCTCAATTTTACCTTTATTGTGGAAAATAATCACTTATTTTTCGAGGTACCATTGCACACCTTCGTTTTTTCGCTGCAAGGTCTCTGATTCTCTTGAGCAGCCGTAGTTGAGTAGAACAGCTCTCTGATTGTTATTCGTACCACCCCACAGCTGTCTCTAACGCAAAAAACGCGTCAGCATTTGATGGACCCTTGCTACTTTCGTTGTTGTTGTTTTCCGTCACTTTTGGCCTCAAGCGAAACAACTGTTGAGTACATTGCACTGTTCGAAAACGTATCCGGACTTTGGTCCGGATATTTGAAGCTCCGGATAATAAACGTTCGGATAAATAACGTTCTACTGTAATTGTAAAAAGTATGCATGTTTCAAAAATAACATGAAATGCAATTCAGTGTCATTACAGCAATCCTTGCTCTAATAAATAAAGAAAAATGTAATATATATATATATAAAGGTATTTCATAAAATTTAAATTAACATTCCTTACATTTTTGTTCGAAAACGTTTGCATAATGCTTTTATGAAACAGCAGTTTTTCTTTCCAGCATGTATATTTGTGATAATACATAAATGTAACTATTTCTGAAATATATTCTTTTTACTTTGCTGTTTAACTAATGTTAGAAATATATGCAATAATAAATAATATCATATGCTTTTCCTTATTATTTATCAATTAATCATCCGCAAAAGGGATAAAATATATTTTTCGAGAGATTTTAGCTATTTACGATCAATTAATTTATAAAATAACTTTGAAATTGCTTAATTTTTACTTTTTAACGGTCTATCATGAGTTGTTTCATAGAATAACTGGGTAAAGTATGAAATTTTTCATCTATTGTATACTTTAACTGACTTGCCTAGTTATTTCATGAAATACCTAATTATTCTACGAAATCACTGAACTATACACATTTCGACGGAAACATATACATTATATAACAAATTTTGAAATAAATGTTTCAAAACTATTTACCGCGAATTTTCAAGAACTATTAGCAAAAATATTGTGCTTTCATTGCGTTTTATAGATTTACAATCACGTTCAGGAAAATTCTGATTCCTTATTTTTAAACAAAAACGCTTCACTGTTTTATTAAAACTATCTGCGGAGCGTGAATGGAAAACTTTTAAATTAATTTAACAGTTTCATTACTTCTACCAAGTGAGAGAATATTAACGTCGCACTGATTAGCAACACGAGGGCTTTTGGCGACGGTCCGCGTAATTTTGAACCATGGTCAAGTGACGCGGAAGACACCTGAGCCGGCACCCTCCTCTCCTAACTACCACACCACGCCAGCGGGAGGACGTTTGAGCTCTCGACAGATTTAACGTGCATCTCCCCTACACGGCGGGTCTTTAGTGGTACTAGGATCGAACTCATGACACTCTAGCCATAATCCGATGCCTAGACCACTCGGCCACCGCGGCCGCATTACTTCTACCAAATATCTATGCTAGGGGTCTTCAAACTTTGTTTCTCTTAAAATTATAAGGTGTTTTCTAGGAACCCCATCTCATAAAAGCCTTTTAGAAAAATGCATCTTAAAATAATACTTAATGTAGATCAAGGGTGTCAAACTCAAAGGTTAACTTGGGCTAAGCAAACAAGGTTTAACTTAAGGAGGGCCACAAAGAAAACAATATTTGTAGAAATATAGGTTTATTTCAAATAATACACTGTAATAAACACATATACAGTAGAACGCCATTTATCCGAACGTTCATTATCTGGAGCGTCAAATATCCGAACCAAAGTCCGGATACGTTTTCGAACAGTGCAATGCTCAACATTTGCTTCCTGTGAGGCCAAAAGTGACGGGAAAAGCCAAGGTGAGGAATATTTGGGGAATTTCAGTTGTGTGCTTTAGTAAACATCTGCGCGGAATATTAGGTCAGTTTGTTTCCAAACGAGGGGGTGCATACGTGCTCTCTTGTTGAGTTTTGTTGGTGTAGAAACCTGGGTAGAATACAATGCAGAAGACTGTGGATTTCAAATGCTAAATAATGACGAGATAGTGACTGCCGTGCAAGAAGAATTCAACCCTGTCGAAGATGAAACGGATGAAGACGAGGACAACAACAACGGAAGTAGTAAATTCTGACGCGTTTTTCACGTTAGAGACAGCTATGGAGTGGTACGAACAACAATCAGAGTGCTGTCCTACTCAACTACTGCTGCTGAAGAGAATCAGAGACCTTGCCGTGAAAAAACGAAGTTGTACAATGGTACGGTGAAAAATAAGTGATTATTTTCCACAATCAAGGTAAAATTGCGACGTATTGCACCTATTTGGCTTTTTCTTCAAGCACGTTTCCCGTATGGGATGATTTTCAATATTTGTATAGTGTCCAGTATCATATACTGCATGGATCGCATTCGGTTTTCGGTTATTCGAACGGTGTTCGGTCCCAATTGATATGGATAAACGACGTTCTGCTGTAAAAGAACAACAAAAAGTTTATGGTTACGTCCTGGCTCTTGACATCTCTTCTCTTCTACAATCTTTCCAGTTTCGGGAGAAATTTTATTTGCAGTGATTATTTTCAAAACTGATTTAAAGGTGAACGTTATTTTAATACTATTTCTAACAGGAGATTTATTTCCTTTCATAATTGAAATTAACTGTTCTCACCAAGAGGTACTTCCAAACATGAAAATAATTTCATATCCGAATTTTCGAGTATTTTCGAAGGTGGCTGGTAAATATTTGTAAAATTCGGACACACCAACTTCAATGAATTTTGTCTTCAAATGTGAAACGGTCGCTCTGAATCTCGATCCCCTCCATTTGCATATACCCGGATACTGAGTCTATAGTTGTTCAGAAAATCGAACAAAATTTGTCTTCCAAAGAATTAAAATTTTAAATTTTGTTTTAAATTCAGTTCTAAGATTTGAAATTTTTCTGCATATTTTTGATACTATACAGTATCATCTAAATTTAATTTACTCACATTGTGCGTCGGGAAGTGCGTTTTCTAGTTGCTTTTCTCAAAAACTATATATTATTTGGGTGCCGATCATTGGCCGGGTCAAAAAAATGCTCGTTGTGGGCCCCATGGGGTGCGCGGGCCGCGAGTTTTATACCCCTGGCGTAGGTTAACATGTTACAGGTACTTATAAAGACAATTATAAAATACTATATTTTTTATTTTAAAAAAATTACATATTAATGTTATTTACCAATTAATAACATTAATTTCTGCTCTAGGAATCATCTACCTTTGCAATTGGGATATGAGTTTGCAATTTTTTACACAAACTGTCGAAGTCTAGGTCTAATTGAAGCTATGTGCAGTCACATTTCCTATTCTGTGTTTCTACACTTTTTTTTGTTGCCCCATACACATTGAGAAATAGTTACGTTGATTACAAGGGCATTAAAATGTTTATAACTGTGTTAGAAATTTCTGGTACCAAAGTTTGAGCTGTTCCTGCTTAAATTTTGTTTTTAACATCAAATCGGTTGAGAGATATGTAGATAAGTTGTTCCTTTCCTTAATTGACGAATTTTAGATTTATCCACTCATGTTTGGTTTTATTCTCTGAGAAATATTACTTTACAGGTGTTTGGTGTTTTTTTTTACAGGTTCTCTTTCAGTTAGTATTTTTTTCACTAATAAAAAACAAAGGTACTGTTTAATTCGATAGCTCTAACACGTAAGTGGACTCAAGAGTCTCTAACACATATTGTTCACGACACAGTTTTCTTGTGGACTAGCGTTTATTAATTACTCATAACTTCTGTACATTTACATTGGAGTTGCAGGGCATGCGCAGTTCAGGCAGCGCAATTGGGATTGTGCAGACACAGTTTATACATACATTACTACAGACAGAACAACACACTCTACTCTTTTAATTACACAGATAGCTCTTCGTATGCCGTGAACTGACATACCGCCCCACATTGCACTGGTTACACCATGCAATCACTGTATTAATTATTTACACAAAATATATCTAAATTGTTCATCACTCAAATTCCACAAAAGACACTTAAAGAAATGCACTATATCATTGAAAATAAAATTTAAAAAAAACAATTCACTTGAATTGATTAAAACACACACAAAAAATAAATTTTACCAACATTATTTAATCATTTGGCATTGGCAAAACACAAACTTTAGATATGGCTCTTTTACAAGTAATAAATTGAGTTTTCACTTTAACTACACGAATTTTGTTATCGACTCCTAAATAAACTTGAATAATTCTTCCTAATAACCACTTGTATGGTGGCAAATTCTCTTCAATTAAGAGTACTAAATCTCCAACTTTTACATTATTTTTTTCGAACATCCATCGGTTCCTTTGTTGCATTTGATTAAGATAATTGCGATGCCAAAATTTCCACATTAATTGCACTATTCTAGTAATTTTTTCCCATTTCTTAAGGTAACTCTCTTTTATATTTATTAAGTTGGGCTCAATAATAGAATTTAAGGATCTATTAATGAAGAAGTGAGCAGGAGTAAGAACTTCAAACTCATTCTCATTAGCAGACAAGAGGCAAAGAGGTCGAGAATTTAACATACCCTCGATTTGAACTATCACGGTTAAAAATTCTTCATAAGTCAAATTTATTCCCCTCATAACTCTTTTTAGATGATATTTAAATGATTTAATAGCAGCCTCCCATAGACCACCAAAGTTGGGGGATCAAGGGGGTATAAACTTCCACTTAATGCCTTCTGCCGCTAAGTATCTAGCTAATTGATCATCTGGTTTGCTAACCATTTCATGAAGTTTTTTAATTTCCCTATTAGCTCCTACAAAATTTTTAGCGTTATCAGAAAATAATTTTGCACATTTCCCTCTTCGTGCAATAAATCTTTTTAAAGTCGCATTAAATGCATAGGAAGTTAAATCAGACACTACTTCGATGTGTACAGCTTTAAACACAAAACAGATAAATATACAAACATAGATTTTATGCAAACTTCCTTTGCGTTGGCTTTTGTTTTTTATGAAGAAAGGACCACAAAAGTCGACACCCGAGCAGTTAAAAGGGTAATCAGTGGTAACCCTTTCCTTAGGCAGATTGCCCATTATTTTAGATGTTATAAAAGCTTTACATTTAAAACAGATTATACATTTATGAACAATTTTTCTACAAAGATTGTGACAATTGAGAGGCCAAAATTTTTCGCGAACATAATTCAAAAGTGAAAAAGCACCAACATGAAAGTATTTGTTATGCAAATATTCAATTATCATACATGACAGTTTATGGATTTTAGGCAAAATAATTTGATGTTTTTGATTAAAAGGAAAATTTGTATTACCTAATCGGCCACCCACTCTAAGCACTCCATCTGAATCCAAAAACGGATTGAGACTTTTCAACTTACTTTTTGGCAAGATAGGTTTTTGTTTTTCTATACATTTTATTTCTACTGAAAATTCTTGCCTTTGTACACTTTTTATTAAGAAGATCTCTGCTTTCTCCAATTCATCTACTGTTAGTGGGCCACTGGCTTTGACCTTCCTCCTCAGGTTGTTTACGAACCTAAAAATATAACTTAAGATACGCAAAATGGTTAAATAGTTATTACTAAGGTTACACAAATTGTTCACAAAGTCATTCACATAAACTTTAAGTACTGGCACTTCATTCTCAAGTTTTTCACGGACACTGTTCTTCAGTTCTGAATTGTACGCATCGTTGTTTTCACTGATGTTCACAGGTTTGTTCGGATAATCACTGCCAGATAGAAACTCTGGACCGTTCCACCATATTTCTTGGTTCAGAAGTTTGTCAGGATCTACTCCACGAGAAATCAAATCTGCAGGATTCTGGTTGGATGGCACATGTTTCCATTGCCGTACAGGGAACAAATCTTGAAGCTTAGCAATTCTATTCTGCACAAATGGTTTAAGGTCCATCGGTTCTTTTTGTAGCCAAGACAACACTATCATTGAATCAGTCCACAGATAAACTTTAACTGATTCCAGCTTCAAGGCATCAATCACTCTTTTCACAAGTTTGGACAAAAGGACAGCGGCGCACAGTTTCAATCTTGGAATAGTTAGACTCTTAATTGGTGAAACTCTCGATTTGCTAGTAATTAATCTCACTAACGTCACTCCCGAATTATTTTTTGATTTGCAATACACTGCAGCTCCTTAGCAACGCTCTGACGCATCAGAAAACCCATGAATCTCTATAGATGAAGGATTCTCAATCACTACACGTCTTTGGATATTGATGTTATTTAGGCTCTCTAGTCCAATTAACAACTGGTGCCATTCATCATACACTTTCTTTGGGAGTGGATCTTTCCAGTCAATACTAAGTCTCCAAAGCCTCTGCATAAACATCTTGGCGTTGGACACCACGGGTCCCACAAGACCCAAAGGATCAAACAGTCTCGCAATAGTTGACAAAACGCTTCTCTTGGTATACGAATCACTAAGTATCACGTCAATTTTAAACGAAAAAGTGTCTCTTCCTGGGTCCCAGGACACACCTAAGGTTTTGGTCTCATTTGGTCTAGAAAAATCGTAGATTCCATTTATACTCTGCGAAAGTTCAGGATGATTTCCCGGATTTTATGCAATTCCATGCCTGCACTTTTCAAAATTTCAATTAACTGATATCGTAGCTCCTTAGCCTCTTCTAAGGTGTCCGCCCCGCATAACGCATCGTCCATGTAGAAATTGCTTCGAAGGACTGGTGCTGCTATCGGGAATTTATTTTCTTCATCATAGGACAATTGTTTCAATGTTCGTTGCGCTAAGTATGGGGCACTGGTCGTCCCGTACGTGACTGTTTGAAGCTCATATGTTTTTACTCGGTCGTGTTTATTGTCCTTCCACAATATTTGTTGCAGACAGCGTTGTTCGGAATCAATTAGGATCATTCGATACATTTTTTTAATGTCCGCAGTCAGTGCATATCTGTAAGTACGGAATCTAATCATCTGGGCATATAAGTCATCTTGGATGACTCCTCCATTATACTCAATATCATTCAGTGATAATCCATTATCTGTAGGACTAGACGCATTGTAGACCACTCTCACCTTAGTAGTACTTTTTTCGGGTCTATAGACGCCATGATGAGGTAAGAAATAGTTCATCTTCGAATTATTTTCTTCTACCTTCACTTCTTTCATATGTCCCAATTGTTCATATTCTTGCATGAATTCTCTATACAATTTTAGATATTGTGGATCCCTTTCCAATCTAAGCCACAATGCATTTAATCGTTTGAGAGCAATGCCCCTGGAATTCCCTAAACAATTTGGATCACCCTTAAGGGGCATTTTAACTATATACCGTCCCTCCTCGTCTCTAGAATGTGTTTTCATAAAGTGTTCCTCACATAAACTAGCCTCATTACTTTTTGTTTGCACTATCTCCACATTTTCTACTTCCCAAAATTTTTGCAACGATTTATTTAAATCCTCGTCCCTAACTAAACCGCAATGAACTTTAGTTTCATTAAATGAATCTACATTACCACTTACAACGTAACCAAAAACCGTGTTTTGTAAAATTAGATCTGAATTTTTTATCTTAAATTTTTCCGGTCTCAATAGTTCAAAAAATATTTCTGCACCTAACAACATGTCTATTTTATCTGGAATATTAAAACGTTCATCAGCTAACTCCATTATATCTGAAAAATTAACACTAGTATTAAACGTATTACTTGGAATAAAATCTGTGATTTTCTTAACTACTAACATATTTAAATCCTTCACGAATGTATTATTTTTATTTGAAATTGTCGTTTTAACACAACCGTTAACAATCATATATGCATCATTTAAACATGAGATCAAAGTATTAATCTTTTCCCTTTTCAGTTGTAATTTATTGGCGCACTCCTTAGTTATAAGACAAACCATACTGCCTCCATCTAACAAACACCTACATTCATGCCAATTCGAATATTTATCTTTAATTAATACGCGAGCAGAACTTAGTAAGCATCTTTTAATTTTGTTATGACTAAATGTAGTCGCCACGATTTCTTGCTTGTTTATATTTGAATTAGGAACGAACAGAGGGGCAGAAGAATTAAAAGATATCGTTTGCGATCTCTCTTCAAGGACTGAAGGAGGCCCGATTTGGGGAGTTGGGATACTTTTTATTTCTCTTTGAAAATGAAGCAATTTATTATGCGGCTTCTTACAAATTATGCAATTTCTAGAGCGACACTGTTTTACACAACATTATGGGGATAGACATTTAAAGCACATTTTATTGTTTTTAATAAAATCTATTCTTTCATTTATCGAAAAACCTTTAAACTGAGGGCAAAATTGCAAAGCATGTGCTTCATTTTTACACAACATACATTTTTCACTCTTTATTTCAGAAAAAAATACGCTCGAACCTCCTCTCTGACTTCGCGAGCTGTTATATCTCTGATGTTTATTGAACTCAAATCGTTTATTTTCATTTCCAGTGAAGGACCTGGAAAATGTATTAGACTCGCTTTTAAATTTACCTTTAGAAGATAAATAAATATCACATTCTCGCCCTAACTCGTGGGGTTTAAAAAATGTTTCTCCTTGTTTTACATTAATATGAGTCACTAATTCTCTGTCAAGAGTGCTCATCATTTTATCCGCAACAATTAATTCACATACTGACTTAAATTCATTAACATTTCGTAACTGACAGTAATACTCAAATGTTGCACTTAACCTAGACGCAAATTGAACATAACTCTCTGAATTTAATTTTTGAGTTTTACGAAAATTATTATAGCATTCTTGCGGTGTAGGCTGAAATTCTTTCAAAACTAAATTTTTTAGTTTTTCATAACTGCGCAATTCTTCCTCTGACACATAAATCATTAAGTTATTCGCTCTCTCTCCTAAGATATTTAAAAGAATTTCCGATTTCCATTCTTCGGGAACCTCTTTCGTTTTGAATGCTTTCTCTAATGACTGAAAAAATAAATTATACGACTCAACACGCGAGGGTACAGAGATAGTTAATGTTTTTACACTTTTTATTAACGTTTCGATACTAATATTGTTACATGTTTCGGTGGCGCTCACTGTTGAAAGTGAAGAATCATGTGGTAAATCTTTCCGAATATTAGCAAGCTCTAATTGCTTCTCTAACTGCGCTAACTTAATATTCTCTAACTCTAAATTTGCTTCACTTTCTGACCGCTTATGCGCTAATTTAATTTTTTCTAACTCTAAATTTAATTCACTCGCAGATTTTTTAATTCTCGTTTCTTCAACTGCATAGTCAATAACAGTTTTAACTAATTCTGTGTCTGTATTAAACACTTCACTACTTTCAATCAAAAGTTTCAAATCAAGAACTTTTGCATTATCTGGCACAGTTAGTTTTAATTCCTCCGCGACAAGTTTTAACTCGTCTTTCTTCAACTTAGCAATTAAAGACATAATTAAAATTCTCACAAAAATTCAAAGAACATTGCTCTCACCTCACATCACTAGCTGCCGAACTTGGCTGTTTACACACAAATCACTGTTTGCCGCACTTGGCTTTTCACTTAGTCTTTTTTTTAATCCATAGGTTAATCAATTAGCTCTACTCTGGCCTCGTAAGGACCAATGTTTAATTCGATAGCTCTAACACGTAAGTGGACTCAAGAGTCTCTAACACATATTGTTCACGACACAGTTTTCTTGTGGACTAGCGTTTATTAATTACTCATAACTTCTGTACATTTACATTGGAGTTGCAGGGCATGCGCAGTTCAGGCAGCGCAATTAGGATTGCGCAGACACAGTTTATACATACATTACTACAGACACAACAACACACTCTACTCTTTTAATTACATAGATAGCTCTTCGTATGCCGTGAACTGACAGGTACTGATGTGCCGTGAACTGACTTGTATGATTTTTAACACTGACGTCTAAATCAAATCCATGAATCTGTTTGGAAAAATATTTATAATTTTCTTTCCAAATTTTTATTTTGGATCGTTGAATCTCTGGATATGCTTTGTGGAACCCCCAGGGTTCCGTGGAACACAGTTTGAAGACCCCTGCTCTGTATATTTCAGACTGTTTTTAGCTAAACTAATTCTGGAATACCTTAAAACAGAAATATTATTTTGATAATAGTATTGTTATTTGATTTGTGTTTAGAAGGTAACATATTTCGATTTTTTCCTCTCGAATCTGTCATTTTTAATTTTACCAAGCATCTTTCATATTCCATCTATTATGCTTTATTGGAAAACTTTTAGATATGAATGTGAAAAAAACTCCACTACTTCAAAATGTTTCTATATATTTTTATATTTTAATATAGTAAAAAAATACATACTTCAATACCAAATAAGTGAAAAAGGCTTTCTTAAAAAAAACCACTACAGAGGTTTCTTAGCTCCTTAATTCACGCACTTTTATTTTTAAAAAAAACGGCAAAAAAATCTTTTTTTTTAAGTAAGATTTTTTAAGTTAAGGTTAAATTAAGGTTTTAAGGTATGGTTTAAACCTTGTTTTAGCCTAAAGTAAAAAAAAATGCAATCAAAATTTTTATTTCAACTTTTGATATCGATCCACATTGCAGGAAAGAGCCGAATATTGGACGTACACCAACTTTTATTATTTTTTTTTCGAATTGCTGCTTCGAACAAAACATATTTTTATCAGTAAAAATATTTATTTATACTTTATCAACAGAATTAGTAATAGTAATGGTTTCTTATAATAATAATAATAATAATATTTATTTTAAAAAACTATTCAAAATTTTCTTTTGTGTGATATATTTAGGAGCAAGTACAGTACATAGCCCCACATTGCAATTACTACACATATCCCGACGAAGGATCTCAGACTCACAAGTGCAGACGGCACTCATTTACATTTGAATGGGAAATTTACAGCAGAATATAAAACACGATTTCACTCGAATTATCTCGGATGTGCACAGTTTGGTCTGTTTAGTGCGCTCGAATTAACTCGAGCGCACACGTCAAGGCGTATAAGGGGAGGGGGTTAATTACTTACCACCTAATTCAAAAATGGTATACTAGAAATCGACAATTCGACTAACTATGATTTAAATAGAATCATACTTTTTTGTCACAAAAAAAAATTGCATGTATAACTGGCCATTTTATTTTCACTTTTGTAAATGATGTAACAAAGATAAATAATCTGTGTTTCGTGGGGTTTTTTTCGTACTAATAAATTACTTTCTTATGCAGATGAGTACAATGCATCAATTTTGAGTAAGCAAGTTTTACTGTTTTCGTACTACTTATTATTCATGATCTAGCAATAAATGAGGTATTGTACGTAAAGAAAACAAAACGTTGTAATTTTTACGAATTTTTTCATGCGCTTAAGTCATTTGAAAATCATGATGTATATGTTGAGATGCTCACGAAATTTTTAGAGACTGCACCTGTGTTACTATTACCGAGATTCAATATACTCTATTTACAAGCTACTGTTCAGTATGAAATGTAAGTAATTAAACAATATTACGTACTATAGTTTGAGCTCCTTCAGCTTAAAACTGCAGCTCTTTTTGTTATTTTATAGAAAATTGTTATGTTCTTTATGTTTTATTTATTTACATTATTTGTGTTTAATAATAAAAATATGTAAGTAATATTAAATGATATTGAGTATATGTTACCGTTAAAGTATATAATATAATTATTTCATACAATAGCTAGATATTTTATGAAATACTAGACAAGTCAGTAAGAAAGCACATAATAGATGAAAGCTTTCATACTTTACCTTGTTATTCTATAAAATAACTAGTTATTTTATGAAATAATTAATGATAGGCCGTTAAAAATGTTAGACATTTGGAAAAAAATAATTTTAGGATCAGAATTTTTTGTAGTGTCCTTGAGTTTTTCCAACCACTACGCGCCATGATCTCGGGTGTATAAACTGATTCGAACCCGACCTTTTGGTGAGTTTAGAGTTTTGTAGTTGGCAACAGCTGCAATGTAGGTTAAACTAACTAAGCACGTGTATTTAAGGAGACCGAGGTTGGTCAAGAGATGATCGTCGGTTTCAGACGAAATGATTGGGCTCTTCGACTGAAGGCATATTAGATATGTGCAACTGGTTTGTTGCTTAGTATTTTTTAAGATGTTTCGATTGTATTAGAAGTTAGAAAATCGAAGGAGTGGTTCGCATCAGTTAACCAAAGTCTGGTTACATTATTTTTTTGATGATTATATTTTTTTAACTTATTGTTTTAATTGCTCCAGTGGCGAGCAGATTCACTTGGCTTATTTAAAGAATAAAATATATGTTTAGAGAAACTGCTTTCTTACTATGCCTCCTCGACATAAAATTTCGCTGCCAAGCTTTGCCTGCGTTAGCTCACCATGAAGAATTATATCAAAAAATTAAAAAATAAACAATTTCGAAGCTATTTTATAAATTAATTGTTCATAAATATCTCAAAACTCTCGATCTCTATTAAGGATGATTAATTGATAAATGATAAGAAAAAGCAGAGGGTGTATAATTTATTATTGCTAACATTAGTTAAACAGAAAGAATAAAAAAGAATTTGTTTTACTTCTGCTACTGGCACAATTATCTTTTCACTTTTTAAACTTCGATATGATAATACTGGAGTAACCAATAGTCACGTGGTACTTTTTTCTTGCTGTTTTTGCACTCTTTACTTCTGCCATCAAAGTTAACAATTTTCAATTCAATTTAACAATTTTTCACGAGTAAGTGAGGCACTTTTTTCCTTTGTTCCACGCTTCTTTCATAAAGATTCAAATCTCTCGCATTGAATCTTTCTTGTTTACAGGTTAGTCTTCCATTCTTGCAGAAGTCATTGCTTGAAAACAGGTTGCATAAATAATTGTTAATGATTCAAAATGTAAAACGCTAACATATTTACACTGCCTGAATTCTACGTTTAAAAGCAACGGAATGAAGAGTACACACACATGCGTCATTGCAAAGCAGCTGTAAGAGGTTCAGTGCTGATTAAAAGCAACTAGAATCGGTTCAAAGAACTTTTGAATGCTGTATTTCATTCTTTAACGATCAAGGAGTCGTTATACTACAGAAAATCTAGATATAAATCACAGAATTCATTAATTTTATATACTTTAACTGACTTGTCCAGTTATTTCATGAAATATCTAGTTATTCTATGAAGTAACGAATTTCACACTTTAAGGTATTCGTCTACCCTAAAATTGTGAATTTTGCCAGAAATTGACAAATTTTTTATGATTTTATTTCATAGGTCTTATAAAAATACAAAGTTTATTATTTTCCGTTTACGAGAACAAAAACTACAAGTGTTTTAGTAAAAGCAGATGTCATTACTTTAAGCAAGATGTCATACTTTAAAACGCGTTTTACTCGAAATGTTTCTTTTAAATTCTCAAATGCGGTCAGCGATTGCTAAAAAAGTTTTGAAAATAATTAACTGAAATTTTTTGTGTATGTTCTGTATAATAGTGGAAGTATTTTAACTTTCAGATTTATCAATCACTGTTTTATTACAAAATTTATAGTTCCTTATGGTAATATAATCACTGCTTTTTTTAAGCAATTTCATATAATAACTAAGATAAAGAGCTCTAGCTTTTGTAAAAATTAAAATATCTCTTATCCTGAAGGGCATTTTAAAAACGAATAACATAAACACATCAAAATAGAAAAATTGAAAATATGTTCATAAACTTTTGGTACAGAATGGACCGCGTTTACGTTATTTTTTGTCAATTTTCACCCATTTTAGTAATAATAATTTCTTTTTCTCTTCTTAATTTTAGCATATTTTTCTTAAAATGTGCTAAACAAATCTAAAAACCACAAAAAAATCTCCATATCTCCATTTTTTTAAAAAAAGTTGTCGTAAGTAATCCGATACCTTAGCGGTAATATATATAACTCCCTCAACTTTTAGAAAGATTATGAAATAACAATATTTTTTTTAAGTGCCTGACTACGTTGGGAACTGTGATTTTGAAAAAGCGTAAAAATGAATGTATTTTTATATTTGGTCTCAAGTTAATCAAAATATGTATATAAAATTGTTTTAAAAACATTAGTATAAGAAAAAATATTTTAATTGCCACTTTTTGACAAAAAATGAAGAAAGAATTACATCACTTCAAAACGTTATTCTTTTATTAACAATTTTTCTATAGTAATATTAGTTTGTATATACTATATAGCTATACCGGGTATAGCTATACCAGAGACTTCTATACCGGGGTTGAACAAGATCTATTAAAAATTTACATTATTTTCAAAGTTATGATCAATTGAAATAATAACGGGAGATTTTTGTTAAATATTTTTTTACTCTGATAGAATGAAACATGAATAAATCCCCTTCCTAATTATATATTTCAAAAATTTTAGTTCAACCCTGGTATCGAAATCATAAATATACACAGACAATATATTATTATTATTATTATTATTAAAGAAGCATTTTTGTCAAGAGTGTTTTGAAATTGTGTCGTTCTTTCGTCATTTCTTCCCAAAAATTGCATTTAAATAATTTTTTCCTCTAATAATAGTGTTAAAACCATTTTATGTGCACAGTGAAAATCGCTTAACACGAAACTGAATGGACTGAAATATTTTTTCGCGTTAAAGGATATTGGGGAAAAAAAACATTTATCCACAAAATTAAGTTAATTGTTTATTTTATTTACATATATATCTATATATATGTATTTAAAAAAATCAATGAAAAAAAAACGTTCACAAAAAAACTTTAATACAAAATCTTGAAATATTTTGAAAAACAAAATATTTATTGAGGTTTTCGAAAATAATTGGAAATTTTTCTTTGCATTGTTTTAAGCATCAATTTGTCAACAAATTTTTCGATATCGTCTATTTTGTTATTCATTTCGCCAATGGAATGTGCGTCTTTATAACTCCACATACTTTTCGTGATATTCCTCAATTTCAGATAACATAGGAAAAGAAACTACATTATTTATTTCATTTTCATCGTCGGAATGTGTATCATTGATATTTTTTGAGCTTTGAACAAACTCCAAAATATCTTTGTCTGCCATGATTGGGGCTGTACACACATTACATCATCTACTGCAATGAATTCTTCCGATAATACAACAGGACAGCCCAATCCGGCTGGTTCTCCCGTATTTTTTTCATTCTCACAAGGGAAACCTTTTCGTGTTAAGCGATTTTGGTTTTGTGTTGAGAGAAAAATCGCATGGAAATGAATAGCAATTTTTCGGTTTATATTATTTCGTCTTAAGCGTTTTCGAGGAAAACGTATTTCACTGTATATTTTAATTCAACTCACACACACACTAAACAGCCAAACGATGATCCATTTATCCGCTTTTTCCGTTCTGTTCCGATGGTAGTCGGTTTTCGTAAGTAAATTATTTCTTTAGTTTTAAATATTGTAAAAGTTATTTATATTGCATATATACCTTTTTTTAAATCAAGTGAAAAGCAAAGAATACTGAGGCCTAAAATTATCTTCAACTGTTAATGTATTTATTTATATAATTATAATTCTGCAATTGTATCATTCGAATAATTTTTTTTCCATGCTTTTTCTTTCCCTGCAAATAAAATTTTCAAAAAAATTAATTCAATGACATTTTAACGTCAGGAGTGAATAAAAATGTATTTGGCTTGAGTCAAACATCATTCTGTATTTATATGTTGATTAATTTGGAATAATTAGCAATAACTGTAAAACAAACCAAAGTGACTTAATTCGCAAGTAATATATTGATGAACAATATTTATATTTCTTCCTTCTTATGTCCATAGATTTAGCTTATTGTCCAAAATGTGAATTATTTTATAAAACTTGTTTATATATCTGAGTAAAAACGTAATTTAAATTCTAATCTTGCATGCTTTTCTCTAAACCTTAATTAGGAATGCAATTTTTCGAAGCGCTTGTCTCATTTGATTTCCCGCATTAAGAAGACTAAATACTGTATTTTGATAGGTTGATTGGCGATTCCTAAAAATGCACAGTGGGGGCCAAAACTTTGAAAATCGTTATGTTTTTTTAAGTTTGAATGCTTATAAAAAATGTAACGTTGGACAAAATACAAAGTCCTTTATAACATTTTAAAGATCATTTAATACTAAATTCAATACAAAAAAATTCAAATATTTGCTATACAAAAAATTATGCGGCAACAACTATCGATATACATTAGATACTGATAATAGCAGTGGCTTATCAGTACTTAGTGGGGTTGCCTTTATTTTTTAATACAGCTTTACATCGATGTTTCATTGAGCTGAAAATGGTTTTAAGCTCTTTCTTCGATGTTACAGATGCCAGGAAACAATTATAGCCTCGATTAATTTCCTTTTATTTCATGGGTGCCTAATTCAGACAAGAGTTTTCAAACGGTGACACAAGTTTTCAATAGGATTGAGGTGAAGACTGTTTCTTGTCCAGAACAGCATTTCAATGATCTTAGAACGATACCAGTCTTTCGATTACTTTGCTGTGGGGCAATGAGCAGAATCTTGCTGAAAAATAAATGAAGCATTGTTGGTAAATAGATCCCTGATCCCTGATTAAAGGTAGAAGTTAGGGTTCTAGAATGGTGTCAGTTTATTTTCTGGCATGCAGCGTCCCATCGATGATATGAAGGCTACCGATACCATCTGCTAATATGCATGACCAAATCATAAAACTATGTGGGTACTTCAAAGTTGCCTGGATGCAGTCAGGACGTAGTATTTCTCCTAATTTACGTCTTACAAATTTTCGGTCATCACTACCGAATAATGATATTTTAGTTTCATCGCTCCGCATAACTTGTGACTACAGATCATCTGTCCAATTAATGTGTTCCTTTGACCACTTTAGTATTTTTTTAGCCTTGCTGTAAATTGAGATAAGGCTTTTTTCGTTGAAGAATTCTACCTCTTAGCCTATTATCTGTAAATCTTCTCTTAATTATTTTTGAACTGACAGAAACACCAGCATTATTCAGATAACTTCTGATGACTGCTGATGATTCTTTTATTTTGGAAACATAGTATTTTTGTTTTTCTGTCATCAACAGAAGTGGTGCACCTTTTTCGGGCTTTTCCTGATTTGCTTTTTACTAAATTTGTCTCCTGACATCTTAAGTAAATCTTTCATTCTGCAGATTAGTTACTGAACCATCCAACTGTCTTGCAATTTTAACATAGGAAAGACCACTTTCTCGCTACACATCTCTTTCTAGGTGTCCAATCTACTTTTTTATTTATTGTTATTGCTTCTTGACTAAATATCATTGTTGTCCTGGACAGAAAACAGACCTGAACTCAATCCTATCGAAAACTTGCGGCACCGTTTGAAAAATCTTGTCTAAATGAGGTACCCATGAAATAAAAGGAAATTAATTGAGGCTATAATTGTTTCCTGGCATCTAGCGAAGGAAGAGCTTAATACTATTTTCAGCTTAATGAAACAAGGATAAAAGCAAAACCTATCCCACTAAGTTCTGATAACTAACTTCTGTTATTAGTATCTAATGTATATCTATAAGTATTACAACATAACTTTTTTTTACATTGCAAAACTTGAATTTTGTTTTTGTTTTTTATTGAATTTTTAGTATTAAATTCCCTTTAAAATGATATAAAAAGACTTTGCATTTTGTGCAACATAACATTTTCTATAAGTATATAACTTTAAAAAACGTAAGAATTTTCAAGAGTGTCCACAATTTTGGCCACCACTATACATCTCTTTACGCGTAGCACTAACTCTAATTTATTTCAAAATTTCATATAATTACTACATTCATGCAATTGTATCGGAAATTAAAGTATAATTGTATTTTTATTTCACACTACCCGTATCTATATTAATGTAGTCGTGTGATAATGGTTGCGAACTCGCAATCGTGTCATAGGTTCGAGTCCAGATGCCGCTTAGGTCCCATTACATAAAAGGGCCGAATGTGTTTTTTTTTATTGCCTACATCAACTAGACACTTTAATTCTCAGAATAATGTAGAATTAGAGTTGTACGGCAAGAAATGTTTTTCAAGTTAATTAAAATTAATAATTACAATAAACGCATCCGTTTAAATTAATTGTATTAAAGGAACATAAATGTTTTCATTTACAAAAATTTATTTAAAAATTGTATAGTACCTGTCGTTTTTATAATGTTTGTTGGACAGGAAAGTTTTGTTTCAATATCGTTTGAAATAATATAATTTTTATATTTTTTTTCTTTTTAAAAAAAAAGCAATTAATTGATAAAATTGCTAAGGAATTTTTTTTAAATATTTGTTACAAGATATTATTCAAAGAGTAAAATTTAGCTATTTCTACAATCCATTTTTTTCCATGTATTTTTCTTTTTGTATTTGGTTTTTAGTTTAGTAATTTACAAGAAATTTGTAATTCTATTACACTTACTTATTTCACAAATTATTTAGAAATTTTTAATGGTAATCTATTTTCTAGTGCGCAAAGACACACACATTGATTATTTATCATATAAAATTTCTTACCTCTAACAGCACACATGAGTACCTCCATTTTATCGGTGATCGTCTACAGGACGCATTTAATGTTCAAAGAATTTCCCAAAATAGTATTAATACTGTTGTGGGCAAAAACAATTTATTTTTCTATGAGTATATTAAAAAATTTCGGTACTTAGGTATTATCGCAACAATCAGGGACGTCTTAAGGCATGGGCCAACTGGGCCCTGGGCCTCGCTCTTCGTGGAGGCCTCACTTCATTCTCGACTCAGTCTTTATAAGATCATGATCCGGATAATTTTAGAGGTCAAATATTATTCCCATACATATTCTCCAAAAAAACAGGGGATTTCCTATGCCTGTCAACTGGTAAAAGTGGTAAGGCTGATTATTATGTGATGACCGTTGTCCATATCTAGGCTTAGGCCTAATACCATAAATAATCATTCAACTCATTTAGTCGAAAAGCGGTCATCGGTAGAGCCGGTTTGTGACTAGGTTTGTGAGATTGGTGTGAGCAGTGCACATTTATTTGTTTCAAATTACAGTTTCAACGAGTATATGACAAACCATGCTACCTATTTTTAAAAATCACAGGTAAGGCCTGCTTTTGCACAGGGGCCCAAGACCTCAAAGAATCTTAAGACGTCCCTTCAACAATCACCAACTCTATTAATAACTCACCAAATTAGCAACCTCGATTTCCTATGTGTCTTACGCACTGATTTGGCAACTAGTTGCTCCGTTTCATATAATGTCGCTAATAGGTTAAGATAATATGTAAGCACTACAATTTCTTATACATATTACGCAAATGGAGTAATATTTTCATTAAAATTAAATTAGATATTTTTTAAACACTGAAATTACACTGGAGTCCAAAAGTTAAGCATAATTGATAATTATGTGAATAAAGAAGGAACTGCAAATCAGAATGGCGGGAAACGTGATATGCGAGTGTAAAATGGTTATAAAATAAGGAAGCAAATCAAAAGAATGATAATAATTAATTTTATTATCCAAAGTAGCAGTTTGAAAGAAAACTGAGCATAGCACGGATTCACACTTTAAAGAAAAAATGAAAGAAAACATTAAATAAAATACTGATGCTGCAGTTTAATAAGGCGTGTGGTCACCTCTGACAGTCAGGCACGCTGCACAGCGATTTATCATACTTACTATGAGATGATGAATGAGTTGTGGGCTCAAACGGTTCCAAGATTCTTGGAGAGCTCTTTTCAGTTCTGTAACGGATCTTGGTGGGTGTGGAAGGGCTGCAATTTGTCTCCCGAGCATATCCCATACATGCTCGATAGGATTTAAATCAGGGTAGTTCGGAGGCCACGACATGCGCTGGATGTTTTCCGTTTCAAGGAAGTCATCCATCAGCACCGCTCGGTGACATGGCGCATTATCATCCACGAATATGAAGTCAGGACAGACAGCACCTCGAAACAAGCGAACATAAGGATTAGAACTTCTTCTATGTATCTTTGAGCAGTCACAGACACCGTGTCAAAGAAATGGAGGTCTGTGCGGCCGTCAATCATGATGCCTGCCCATACCATTAATCCTCTTGTTGGAAAATGATGTCTTTCGTTATGTTTCTTGGTTCAAAACGTGTTCCACGTTCTCTCCATATCGTTACCGGCCGAGAATCACTACTCAGACTAAACCGGGACTCGTCACTGAACATCACATTGGCCTACTCTCCCACACTCCAATGTTGATGTTTCAAACTCTAGTTTAAACGAGCGCGTTTATGCGCAGACGTGAGGGAATGCAAACTGCTGGTCTTCTGGCATACAGGCCAGCATGATTGAGTCTCCTGTAAACAGTTTGTCTCGAAATTCGTATTCCTGTGGCAGGTGTGAGCGCCGAACCCAGCGCTCTGGCAGTACTGCCCCTCTGACGTCGCGCCCTTATTACCAGATATCGGTCTTGGCGAGGGGTTGTGACTCTTGGTTGACCTGATACTGGTTGTCGGGTAACATCTCCCGTTCTTTGAAACCTCTGCCACAGTCTTGAGATCACAGACCGGTCCACATTCAGAATTCGAGACACTTCGGTTTGTGATCGTGAGGATTCCAGCATTCCAATGATTCTTCCTTTCGTAAACATGTCCAATTGGCGTCCTTGTGCCATCATTCACCTTGTTTGATGATTAACAACGTTTCTTCGCACAGCAGTTGCACGAAACTTGTCTGAACTGCCTATGCTGCGTGAATCGGTTTCTCCGCGTTCCTACATGCGCCGGTGTTTCGCGCAGGACGTAGTCGACTGAAAAGTTGTTACTTCTTCACCCAATTAATATCCGCAAGAAATTTGAAATAATTTTACGAATATTTACTCCATGTTTTTCGCATTTTACAATTTATGCTTAATTTTTGGACACTAGTGTAGATTTCAATAATTTTTCTTGACAATTATTTTATTGTTGCTATTTTTAATAATGCTTGCTTATTTCACAAGTGTTTTTATTATTTTAAATATACATTCTGAAGAAAAATTTATGAAAAATCCTTTCAACAAAATCTCATTTCATTTCAGATACTGCAATGATTGGACCACTTTTATTTATTCTTCTTTCTCTTGGAGATTTGGCAATACATTCTACTGAAGGTAAGTATATATAAGGAACTCAATCTTAAATGCACATTAAAAAGAAGACAAAAGTTGCCTAAAAATTTGCAGCATAATCTCACAACATAAACGATATAAACAGAATCATAAATCTAACCAAAGCAATATTTTTATACATGTTTTATCGGATTTTATAATAATTTACGTGAAATAACTCTCTATTTAACTGTATCCTTCAGATTGATACACTATTTTTGAAAATTTCCAGCTGATTTCATTTACTTAACCTCTGATAAAAAAGACTAAAACTACTTTATTACAATATTGATGTATTTTCTTCATCTTATCTAAATCATTACTCTCATTTTCTTTTTCTATGCCGTTTATATTATTTTATACTTTTATGTATATGTTAAACATAAAATATGAAAGTATAATTATACGCACGTGCTATTTTTATAAGCTCTTCCATCATAATTAGACATACAGACAATTGTTATAATTACATCCATCATAATTAGATAATCAGGCGATTATTATAATTTTGTCTACCTAGGCGCAGATTATATTATAATCCTATCCATTATGTATTGACAGAAAAAAATCCAAGCAAAAAGAAAAATTATTGTAGAGTTATGAAATTTGGACAATGCAATTGTCTAGTAAACATGTTTAATTGATTAAATTTTCAAGATCAAAGGTTAATTTAAGCTCAAGAAAATGCATTTCAAATTAATAGCCGGTGTAACTTCCAGAATTTTTAATGCAAGCTTGCATGTATTGTGTCATGCAGGTGCCAAATGTCACTTTGTGGTACGGAGTTTCATGCTTGCTGTGCCAATACTGGGACGGTCAGTGCAGGCTATGGATGATGCTGGAGTTTTTGTACAATTCTATCCCATACGTGTCAATTGGAGACAGATCTGGTGATTTCGCAGCCCAAAGTAACATGTCAACACTCTGTACAGCACGTTGCGTTACACGGCGGTTGTGAAGGCCAACGTTATCCTGTTGAAAAACTACTCTTTGAATGTTTTTCATGAATGGCGTGAGTGAGTGAATATTAACATCGACTGTTCAGCTACACGAGTGCTTTTAGCGACGGACCGCGTAATTTTGAACCATGGTAAGTGACGTGGACGACACATGAGCTGGTACCCCCTCTCCTAACTACCACACCAACGGTAGGACATCTGACCTCTCGACAGATTTAACATGCATCACTCCCCTGTACGGCGGATCTTGAGTGGTACTGGGCTCGAATTAATGACACGCTAGCCATGATCCGATGCCTTGCCCACTTGGCTACCGCTGCAGTATGAATGGCAGTATGAATGGCCGGTTCATGAATGGCAGTACTATTGGTTGTATTTCAAAAAATGCGAACAAATTTGCTGTCAATGTGTTTGGAATAATCACGAGAATGCTCCTGCTGTCATAGAAAACTGCCCCCACCCCCACAGACCATGACTCCAGGTGTAGGTCCTGTGTGTCTAGGCCACATACAGTTTGGTTGCGTTCCCCTGGCCTCCTTCTGGCCATTACTGGCACCAAGGCAGAACCTGCTTTCATCAAAAAACGCAACAGATCTCCATTCCGTCATCCAATGAGCTCTGGCTTGATACCACTGGCGTCGCAAACGGCAATGGGTTGGAGTCAGTGGACCACACGCTACAGGGTGAATGGCTCGGAGCTGTCCTTGAAGTAACCAATTTCTAACAGCTCGTTGTGTCACTGTGGTACCAACTGCTGCTCCAATTTCTTCTTGAGTTAGTATCGTCCCTTGACCACTGCTCCCAACAATCATGCACAGAGGATACATTCCGGTCAAGTCTTTCTGCAATATCGCAGAAATAATATCCACCTTCTAGTAGCTTCATTACACGACGTCGTTCGAACTCGGTGAGCTGTTGATAATGGCTTCTTCGTCTTAAAAGCTTTTTTGGCTATCATCAGCTCAATACGTCAAATTTCACAAACAAATAACGCTCGCGAAAATTACAGCACGCATTTAAAGCAACCCTGATTTGCAATTAAGGCTGATTTTTAATTATGGCGCAAGATACTAGCGCCACACTTAAGCGTGAAATTTGAATCTATGCCATTGTTCAGATGTATAAACACGCCTACGAAATTCCGTTTATCTAACACAAGTCTTTCTTGGTGCTTGGATTTTTTTTTCAGCCATTGTATTCTATTTCACTTAGCAAATTTTTTTAATCATAGATACTTTTTTTTTTACAATTCAGGGTTATTATGCTAAAAAGTCATGAAAATTTTTGAGATATAATAAAAATGTGACTGCAACAAAAAACAAATTATTCATTCTGAAAAAATCAGCATATTTATTTACAAAGATTTTCATAGATTCTGTAACCTCTAAATTTATGTTGGATCACTTTTCATCGAGTGTCACTCATATTTATTGTTCTTCTGTAGGATGTGAGAATATGGAAATAGTTTCGAGAGCAGAATGGGGCGCTCGAGAAAGCCTATCAAATGAGACTATGGTAACTCCTGTACCCCATCTCTTCATACATCACACAGCTATGAGCGAATGCAACAACTTTGCATCTTGCAGTCAGATGATGCGAACCATACAGAACTTTCACATAGATGATAGAGGTAAGTGAAATCGAATAATCTGCATTCTCAAGCTGTTCTCCTGCTTGAATTCCTAATTAGAGAACAATAATTGTGCACAAGTTTTATTTTTTACTCACAGTGAAAATCGTTTAACACAAAACTGAAAGAACAGAAGTATTTTTTCGTGTTAAAAGAATTTCGTATTAAGGGATATTGCAAAAAAAACATATGTTTAACAAAATTAAGTTTATTAGAGTACATTTTACTCACGTGGGTATGTACATGAGCATGCATTTAATAAAAATCAATGAAACAAAAGCAATCACAAGAAAATGAAAATTAACACAAAAAAATCAAGTTTTCTTAAAAAACAAAACATTTATTGAGTTTTTGGAAAAAAAATCTGATATTTTTCTCGGCATTGTCTTTTTTAGCATCAAATTGTCAATCAATTGTTCGATATCGTCCATTTTGTTATTCATTTCACCAATTGAATGTGCGTCTAAATAACTGCTCATACTTTTTTCATGATGTTCCTTATTTCGGATAATTTGTTAACAAGAGCTGCATTATTCATTTCATTTTCACCTTCGAAATCTGCATCAAAGATATTTTTTGAGCTTTGAACAAATTCTAAAATATCTTTGTTTGTCATAAATGAGGCTTGTTGTGGAGAGGAGGCTTGGCTTAGCTGGGAGCACGCCAATATACCAAAAGGGTTAAATGTAGAAGCCTCGCTAGAGGCAGTCCACTTATTGTCGTGTAGGAGAGAGTCGCTTTTTTTCGTCAACAGTGGAGTCAACGTCCCCCATAATAAACATTGGATTGGAATCGCATCTATTTGGTAGTTCTTGAATTTTCGTTTCGTACACCTCTCTCTCTCTCTCTCGCCACAAGGCTGCACTCACATTATCATTATCTATGCAACAAATTCTTCCAATGATACAATAAGACAGTCCAATAATACAGAAAAATAAAATAGAATTACCTCGCTTTCATTTCCCACCCCTCTTAAATCTTTGGTGTTTTCCATATTTTGTTCATTCACTGAAAGGGGAAATCTTTTCGAGTTAAACAATTTTCGTTTTGTGTTAAGAGAAAAAAATGCATAAAAATACATAGTAGTTTGTCGGAACCGTTGTACTATTTCGTGTTAAACGTATTTTACTGTATTTTTTTTATCCAGTTCACATTACTTTGTTTCAGTAATGCCAACTAAAAACAGCACTGCATTTTCTTTTGATAAAATTCATCACAGAAATTGTTCCCTTAGGATCTTGCACCAACTCTTCAAAAAGAGTCGTGCGATGCATTAAACATGGGAATTTTAACATAATTAATAAAATCAAATCAAATTCCTATTGAGATTTGTATATTTATAGTGAGTTTATAAACTAAATAATTTAAAGAATTATTTAAAATAATGCAGTAACAATGTATAACTTATAATATTAACTAATTAGTTATTCCAGGAAATACACCCATCACATTTTTTTAAATGGAAATTTTTTTCTTTCAAAAATTTTTCCTTGTTAATGAGAAATTTATTTATTTATACAAATAAATTTCTTATTTGAAATCTTGAAACGTTTAATTCATACATCTGTTGATAATATAGAGTTTTTAAAATTCCGTGAAAATCGTTTAACACGAAACAGAGGGGACTGAAATAATTTTTCGTGTTAAAGGATATAGCAAAAAAAAAAAAAAAAAAAAAACGAGCCTTGCAGTAGTCGCATACGATGTGTAACATCTGACATGTTATCGTGGTAAATTCGCAATAGCAACTTAAATCCTGAAAAAAATTAATCGAGTATAATTGAAAATAATTTTCTATGGAATAATTATATCTTTAATGAAAATTTTATTTAATTAACACAAGGAGTAATGCAATTTTTTATCAAAAATAATTATTCTTGTTCAATTTGGGGAAGAGCGATAATGATAACTTATGATAACTAAAATATGACTCATATACTTGTGTTTCCAAAGTATTTAAAAACCGTTTAAAAATAGCGTCAATAACAGTACCACTGTTAGTTGTCGAAACATTTCGATTTGTGTTCATTTCGAGCTTGAGTTCATCATTCAAAAAAGCTATGAGTGGCTCGGCTTCTAGCAAACTGAAGTTAACTTTAAAATCACCACTCAAAATCATGGAAAGCGAGTGATAGTTTTTTTTTTTTTTTTTAAAGAGCAGAACAACCTTCGATATATGGTAAAAGAAAAAATGCAGGAAATCTTTAATTTTTTGTACCGTTTGATTCGGAGAAATGTATATGACCACCGAAATCACTGTTTGTCCATTTTTAAATAAGCATTTTGCAGCGCATATGTCTCCAATATCTTGACTAATAATACCCAGTCCACTTGTTTGACGATAAGTAATATCCATATGTCGAGCCACAACATGCGAGTTGTTCTGTTTACGATAGATCGCAACACCAGCTGCTCTGTGGCCCGGTCGTTTAAATTGTACGCAGCAATCGAAGTCAGGTATCGAAATACGTTCGTCATTGTCTAACCACGTCTCTGCCTAAAGGACTTATCTTCTTCTCTGATCCTAAAGTGAGAAAACAAAAACAAAGATCCCACGGCCTAGACCCCTGGGGATGGGGGCGGAGCCCCTCCCGAATGAAGGAGAAAAAACAGAACTTCACTGAATAGCGCGCGCTTCCCCAAATTCCTGTTACGCATTTCCGTCCTTTTTCCCGAAATCACTCCCACAAATCTCCAGCAATCGAGAGTAAAGATGTTACACATCAAAAAAAATATGTTCAACTAAATAAAAAGTATCAGTGTACATTTTATTTACATGGATATGTATATATGCAGGTATTTCATAAAAATAAATGAAAAAAAAATATTCACTAGAATTTAATGAAATTTAATTCAAGATTTTCAAGTTTTTAAAAAATAAAACGTTTATTAAATTTTTGAAAAATAATCTAATATTTTTCTCTGAATTGTTTTTTTTTAGCATCAAATTGTCAACAAATGGTTCTATGTCGTCCATTTTGTTATTCATTTCACCTCCGAGAAATGAGTCTAAATAGTTGCACATACTTTTCATGATGTTTTTCATTTCGGATGAGGTGGGAACAGAAGCTTCATGATTCATTTCATTTTCGTCGTCGGAATCTTCATCAATATTCTTTTTAACTTTCAGCAAACTCCAAAATGTTTTTTTCTGCTATAAATTGGGGTTATACACTCATTATATCATCAACTACTGCAGCAAATTCTTCCGATGATACAGGACAGTAGGACTTCAATCTTTAGAATTGAAATCTTTTCGTGTAAAGTGAATTTCGTTTCGAGTTAAGAGAAAAATACATGAAAATACATAAAAGTTTGTCAGGACCGTTGAATTATTTAGTGTTAACTGATATTTCGTCTTAAGCGTTTTCGTGTTAAACATATTTCACAGTACCAAAATATTTCATAGATAATTAATTTTTCGTGTTAGAATGTAAAGGGATAGCTTTTTTAGCATTACGGTACGGGAGAAAAATGAATCAACTCGAGTAAAAATAAGAGGTATAATAGAATATTCTGACCTCTATGGGATAGCGAAGCCAGAATACAATATTAATGTTGGAATACTGTTATATTTGAAAAAATATTCCAAATCTGGGTCCTATACTTTTACGTTAAGAGAAGACAGCCTTAAATTAAAGTCATTTTAGAGCAATATGAAAGCCAATATAATGAAAGTTCTTTTTATTCTAAATCGTTATGAACTAACCCATCTGAGGGTAGCATCTTAACCCGGGAGTGGTCACACGCAGCACAGAGTCACTCCAGGGTCATAAAATTTTTAATTGGGGAAAACTATTTATTTGTTACCAACGAACTTGTCAGTATCCTCTTATATGAAGGTTTTCATGGGAAACTAAAATGTATTTGTCACATATCTTCCTCTTTTTTAGGAATGGTCAATGTTTTTTACAATCTTAAGGTACTTTGGGTGACTGAGTTCCTTCCGCGACCACATTTGTTCTAAAATATTTTCTATGAACATGCTACATTATTCTCCTGTGAACGACTTAGTGGTTTTGATTGCTGTGCTGTACGACTCATTATGGTTTATAAATGTAAATGGACAAAATGTAAAAAAAAATAAGAAATGTGAGCATCTTCAATCTCTGTTGGATGAAGTTGAAATTGATCAAGTAAGGGAAGAACTTGATGAAATAAAGCGTATTAATCATGATAACGAAAGTAAATTTCAGAAAAGCGAAGAACATGAAATATTTGAGTTGAAAGGGAAATTCTTAAATGCTACCGCAAAACCTCCATTAAGAAAGAGATGAAGCCAAAAGCGTGCCACAAGATACATTGCACCCCGTCAAAAAGACACAAGAAAGAAAAAGTCAAACATACTACTTGTAGATCATCAAAGGGCAATACAACTACAATAACTTGAGCAAAATATGAGAGCTTTGCCTGCAAGAATCATTCCTGTAATATAAGTGAAAAGTGTCTGTGATTTTGTCCTTTATTAAAGTCACACACATTTGAAACATTTAGTTCAGTTTGATAGGATTTTTTCTCAAATTTAAAAGAAAAATTAAAAAGTCCTTAAAAGTAGGTAAGTATTATTTATCTTAGTTAAATAATTCTCACTGGAATTACGATTTTTATCATGTACAATAATAATAAATGTTGTTGTTGTTGCTAATGCCACCTGTCTGACGTAGTCAGATCGAGGCCCACGAAATTCATCATGGCATCGGGCTAGATTGTACGCCTGTCGTTAGCCGTAGCTTTGAGCACCATGCAGGTGACAGTACGTTTTGGCTCGTTTCCACCCCAATTTTGATTGAGAACACCCTGGGAGTGGTCAGAGGTTTCCCACCTCTCTTCCCCTTCCACGAACCACACGAGAGAACTTGCGGCTATTTAGAGTACCCCCATGCCGCGAAGGCACTATACATTTACAAACATCCATGTCTTCTCCGGGATTCGAACCCAGGCCCTACGGCACAGCAGCCAGCATCGCTAACCACTATACCGGATGGGCGACTACAATAATAATAATAATAAAGGATTTGGGAGACTCCGTCCCCCCCCCACGTGACCACTAACGTTAATATAGAGAGAGTTGTGTGTGTGAGCGCCTTCTCCCTGGTTATTCTCCTTATTTCCATATCTCTCTTTCTCACTCCAAGAAAGACCTTTGGAACCCAGCTCTATTTTAAGTGCTGCGGCCTCCCTCCTTCATGACGAATAGATTCACAAATCGAACTCAAGATTCAACTTGTGAACATCACCATTCACTCAAAGGTCATGAATGAGTGAGTGAATATTAACGTCCCAATGTTCAGCTACACGAGGGCTTTTGGGGACCCCGTCCGCTTAATTTTTAACCATGGTCAAGTGACGCGGACGACACCTGAGCTGGCACCCCTCTCCTAACTACCACACCACACCAACGGGAGGACGTTTGAGCTCTCGACAGATTTAACGTGCATCTCCCCTACACGGCGGGTCTTCAGTGGTACTGGGATTGAACTCATGACATGCTAGCCACGATCCGATGCCTAGACCACTCGGCTACCGCGGCCACAATGTCATGAAAGTTACCATTTGGTTATTGCAGCCTATTAAAACAATGACACGCTTATCCAAAAAATGAATTTATGAAGGTAGATTGGAACTTGTAATGATTTTAAACAAGATGTAGAGAAAATCAATCTTAAAAATCAAAATTTAAATGAGATATCTATACTAGGCATCAAGCACTGCAAAAAAAAATGCACTTTATTCTCAATAATTAAACTAATGAAATAAATTAAAAATTTAACATTTGTTTTTGTTTTGTGTCTCAAATTGAAAGCAGTATTGGAATTAGACTTGAATTTTTGTCAAACTTTGGTAGTATACAATTAATTTAAGTCTAAAAGGATTTCTAATGAATTAATGAATACTAACAATTACCATTAAGACAGGGCCGTGGGTAGCCTAGTAATTAGAGAATCGGACTCCAGACCGGTAGGTCTGAGTTCTATGCCCGATGTCGCCAAATACCCTCCGAGTACACAAGGAGTACGTGCTCGTTAAATCAGTGGGTCCGAAAGTCTTGTGGGTGATCACAGCAGAAACCACGGGTGGAGGGTGTCGGAGAATATTTCCCTCCCCTCCAACTTATGCCTTAAATTGTGGAGGTGGAGATAGATGGTGTCGCCATCTATAGTAAAGAAGTGCAACCTGTCTCATTTCATTCCTTCCCTCTGGGATAGACACGCCAACAACAACAACCATTCAGACCTGAAATCTGGATCTAGTTTGGTTTTTCTAATGCCATCTGGATTTGTGTAAATTTCTGTCGAAGAGATTCTTCGATCACTTTTAAATGTCAAACATAACTAAAAAATATGGTTTAAAATTGTGATTTTCAGAATTTTATCCACCTTTTAAGAGTTTTTTTAATACATTGCTGATGTTTGAAATGAAATTCCTCCGGGAGCAGTACTGAACCCAATTTTTTTTAATCTAATAAATAATTATTTAATAGATCTTATTCCTAAATCTGTTCTAGGTATAAACACTTTATTGTTTGCTGATGACATGGTGATAAGTGCTACAGGATCTGACTTTTCTAGCTTGGAAGTTGTGCTTCAACGGGCTTTACATGTTTTTTACATTTGGTCTTACGAGAACAATGTGTCCGTTAATATTGATAAGCCCACCTTTCAATTGTTTCCTCTCAGTACTAAACGCCATGACAACCAACTTTATAATAATAAAAAATTTTATCTCGGACATTTGACACTCTTTCCTTAGGCTTTTATTTATACCCTAAATTAACATTGAATAAACATATCCATTCAACTGTTGGCTGAAGTTACTAAAAATCTAACCTGTTAAAGCGTTTGTCACTTGGGGCTCAACTCAAGATGTTTTGTGTTCATCCTATAAGTGTTATGTCTAACCTGATGTTGAATATAGAAATGAGGCTTTAATAACTGCCTCGGATTCTGTTAGAAATACTTAATCTTTTTCAAAACAGCATGTTGCCTGTCTTTTCACTGATAATCACTGGTGGGGCCAAGTAAACCTCTATAGCTGCAATGGAACTCCAGACAGATTTGGACCTTTGAGTGAATGGAGCCAAAGAAGTACACTAGACCTATTTGAAAAGATCTTGAGAAGAGGAAAGAAATTCCTAAATTATTATAGACCCACAAGTAAGAGATTAAAAACCCACAAGTCTTTCCTTTCAGCTGTTCGTGATCTTTATGGCACTTACGATATTCTTACACCCAACCGCCAAGTTTTCCCACAGGAGCTTAACCCTATTATGAGCCAAGTGACGTTGGAGAGCCTCATGGATCTTGTTTGGAATGTTGGCAAACAATTTTCTATGCAAGTGATTTAAAAAGTGCTGCTCTTGCTACTATACATTGCAGATATTTTCCTGATAAATGGTTCCATGTATACATAGATGGTTCAGCAGATGCTATTAAAAATGCTGGTGCTGGAGCCTATTCAAGTGCTTTAAGTATTATCCTGTTGGGAAGTATTGTGACAATTCTGGCGGTGAGATTGTGGCAATTTCATTTGCGATCGATAAATTTAAAAGCTGTTCTGAACATGATATTGTGTTTTTTTATCAATTCTCAAGCTGTCATTTTGTCTCTAACAAATTCAAAGTATAATGAAAACGCACTAGTTCATTCCTGTAGAATGAAGTTAATTGAACTTCAGAAGTTTAAAAAAAGAGTGGATTGCTAGCCATTTTGACATTTCTCGAAATGAGCAGGCGGATAGGCTTGCTAAAGCGGTATCTCTCATGTCCCAACCTGACTCTCCTTTGCCTCTGCTAGCATCAAAAAAATTATTTACAATAAGTTTAAAACTAATAGAGCCTCTTTGTATAGCGATGCAGCTGTGAGTAAAAGGTGGAATGTATTGCTCAACAAAAGTTGTAGAGTACCTAGTTTGTCCTGCCTCGATATGTTGGAGTTGCTTGCTTTTCGTTTACTTACCGGACATGATTATTCGTAGAAGCATTTACATCACGTTGGAGTCAAGAATTTGGCTGGTTGCCCTCAGTGCCACCAGGGTCATATGAATGGAGACCATCTCTGGCACTGTCCTATTGCTTTAAAGTTTCTTGAAAACAGCTCTGTGGACTCTAATTTTAATTCTTTTTATGCTTCGACAACACTTTATTTGGCTACTCGTCAACTAAAGGCAAAGAAGCCGAAGATGGGTGTAGAATTAAAAAAAAAAATTTTGTTTTCAATAATAAAACGCATAGTAACAAAATACCCTTGATTTACAAGTACACATATAATGTAAGAATTATAATTATTACTATTATTTTTTTTCTGCAAAAACGTCAAATCACTAAATGGGCAATATCCTTCCTATTTCATGTTACGCAACACAAGTATTGCAAAAAAAATCTGTTAAAAAGTGAATTTACATTAGTTAAAATAGAATGCTTCACGTTCTTACAAGAACAAGCAATGGTGGGAAAAATGTGTCATGGTATTTATATATATATCTTTCAGGATGGGATGATATCGGATACAACTTCCTCATTGGAGGAGATGGTCGAGTGTACATGGGACGAGGTTGGGATAGAGTGGGAGCTCACACATATGGATTCAATCGCATTGCTGTAGCGTTTTCTTTGATGGGTGATTTCTCTCACAAGCTCCCTTCAGAGTTGATGTTAAATGCAACAAAGAGTCTCATCGAATGTGCTAAGAATGAAGTAAGTAGGCAAACACACAATTTATTGGTGTATTAAATTTTTAGCAAAATATAAAACAAAGAAAAATCGCTGTTCTTGAGAAATGCCAACAAAAATTTTCAATAAATTACCTGATGTCAGGAACATACAATTTTATCTAAATTTAATTAAATAGTTTGACATGTTGTTGAAATCTCAGATATATTAATAACCATAATCATAGAATAATCTCGAGTCCCTTATCATACATGGGGACTGATGTGTTTCAAAAAGTTGTTCAAGAGTTTGTATCTCTTTTTTGGGACATGAACAGATCTTAACTTCCACTTTATCCTTAGTTAAAAATTTGAGCTCTTATTTGATTTAACGCAACAGTATCTCTCACCATTGTCTCGATCAACTAGTTTTTCGTTAAATTCACTCAAACTTTCAACAAAACTCAACCCTCTACTAATGTCTACCATAGATCTATAACCGTACATATTTATTTCTTGGGCAATTATTGGCATCTATTTTTGTCGACTCAAAAATCTGATTTAACAAATAAAAAAATGCAATAAACTTCATAATTATTAACCACAATCAGATATGTTGTTGACAGCAGAACTGATAAGAAGGGAATGCTATCCTTTACATCTACGACATTCAGAAAGCTTAGAATAACTTTTTATTCTTTTCTCTCAAGTACTTGATGGAGGAAATTTTTTATTTATCATAGGAGTCTGAAACCATTAATTAAGCATCCATGGATGTAGTCCTTGGACTGGTGTATCATTTTATTTTGTTCATGTTTAATTTATGTAGTTGTTGTTTCTTATCCCAGATGGTGTAGCTGAGCTACACCATCTCCATAAAACCAAAAATCTCCAAAAAATCCAGAAACAAGATAGGATTTCCTAAAACCTCGTCGTATGAAAAACTCAACCAATCCAGAATATGACTGCGAAGAGGCCTGATCAGCCTCACACTTAGGGCATTCTGGGAAGACTTTCCGGCCCTGTTGAAAAGTCAGAGACTTGATGTGTCCACTAAAAAAGCGCAACACAGCCGTCTGCTGATACCTAGGAATATTAAGTTGGTATCCCAACGAGGTTTTTTCACAAAATACCAAGGGTGAGCAGGGGGTATTCTCCAAATTGTATTCATTTCTAACCTTTTAATAGAGGAGAGTTCAGCAAAAGTTATACAAGTGTCACCCATCAAAGTGTCAGCAGTGGCAGACTTGGCCAAACTATCGGCTATCTCGTTACCATTCAATCCAATATGGGAGGGGACCCATTGAAAGTATATGCAGTGTCTAGAAGAAAGCCGACCCACAACATCCAGAACATTTAGGCTTGTCATATCCCTAACAGTTGTCCAACGAGAAAGATGCTTTATAGAAGCACGGCTGTCAGTTAAAATCCAAATGTCCCTGAAGACAAGGTCAGAACCAGTGTCAATAAATTGCAATAAGTTCAGATCTAAAAACAGAACAGTAGTTGAGGTGTTTCAATGTGCACGCCGCTTCCAGAAATGCCACCGTCGCCCATGCTCCCATCAGTATAGATTTTTAATGCCGTATGAGGGATTCCATCAATTGTTTCTAGAGCAACCTGTCTAGTAAATTCTGATATATCAGACCTTTTACACACCCTGCTCATTACGTTTAATTTATAATATATGAATAGGTGATTAAGGATCTTGATTGAATAGTTGCTTTTTGATATTTTGCACTTCTTTGTAATATTTTTAACCATATTGTCATATGTATAAAGTGGTGCACCATTTGAAGAAATTACCATGGTTCAATATTACCATACATTTAGACTGTGTTAAATGTACCTTTAGACCAGGGGTGGCCAACCCAGATGACCTTGAGAGCCAACCTTACAATCCCGTGTGCCGCATATAAAAATATGTCTATATATATACTAGATTTGAACCCATTACACACATTCATCGAATTAAAACGGAGGCATCATGATAAAATATTAACAATTATGGAAATTTTATTTGTTACAGAACATTACACTAAAAACAAAAGTATTTCTCAAAATATTCTCATTTTTTATAGTTGTTTTGAATCTCTAGGGCCACAAAATTATTCAAATCGGTCTCCGGCTTGGCCACTCCTGTTTTAAACAACAAAAATTGCTTAATATTTTGAATCTTTGATCTCTAGGATCAGTGATTGTGATTCGGAGAAAGAGTTAGAATAAAAAAATATAACTTTAAAAAAATAAATAAAATAATAGTTAATTTTAAAATTATTAGCAGCAGGGAAAGGCAAACCGAAGCTCTTTATATAGATAGTTGTGGCTCTTCTGTCTTTATCTATTATGAAAGAAAAATATAATTATGTCTAAAAAAATTGTTTACCTATCTCTCTTTTTATTTTCTTTTTTATTTTTAATTATCTATTGAAAATATTTACTTATATTTATACATTTATTTAAACATTTGATTGATTTAAAACCGATCTGTATCAAACCTGTTATTAAATATCGGTATTAATTCCCAATATTAAATTGTTTCCCATTAACTAAGTTTGTTGAGAATCAGTGAAACATTACAATTATTTTTAAAACAGTAAAAGTTTTAATTTATTTGTAAAAATATCACCATGGGAGTGAGTGAATGAATATTAACGTCGCACTGTTTAGCCACACGAGGGCTTTTGGCGTCGTAATTTTGAACTAATGTCAAGTGACGGGAACGACATCTGATCTGTAACCGCCTTCTTCTAACTACCATACCACACCAACGGGAGGACGTTTGAGGTCTCGACAGATTTATAGAGTCTTTAGGGGTACTGGGCTCGAACTCATGACATGCCAGCCACGATCTTAACCACTAGTCTACCGCGGCCACATATCACAATGGGAAGGCATTCTCGAAGTGATTTCCTGCAATGTTTTTTTATTTGCATACACAAGTTCAAGAGCATTCATGAACGGATAGGAGTTACACTTAAGGTATCCGACTGGTTGCGTTAACTTATTTTTAAAAAAAAAAATAGAACAAAATATGGATTTTTTTTTTTTTTTTTTAGATATTTTTAGTACATTTTAAGAAAAATATGCTAAAATTAAGAAGAGAAAAAGAAATTATTAAAACTAAAATGTAAAAATGGCTAAAAATTTACAAAAAATAACATAAACGTGGCCCATGCTGTACCAAAGGCTTATGAACAAATTTTCAATTCTGATGTGTTACTATGTTATTCATTGTCAAAATGACCTTTTAATTTTTACAAAAACTAAAGCACTTTATCTCAGTTATTATATGAAATTTCTTAAAAAAATAGTGATTATATTCACATAAGAGACTGTGTATTTTTTAATAAAACAGTGATTGATAAATCTGAAGGTTAAAACACTTCTACTATCATACAGAACATACACAAAAAATTTCAATTAATTATTTTCAAAACTTTTTGAGGAATCGCTGCCCCCGTTTGAGCATTTCAAAAAAAAAAAAAAACATTTCGAGTAAAACACGTTTTAAAGTATGACATCTCGCTTAAAGTAATGGCACACATCTTCTTTTACTAAAACACTTGTAGTTTTTGTTCTAGTGAACGGAAAATGATAAACTTGGTATTTTTATAAAGCTAATAAGATGGCCTATAAAATCAAATCATAAGAAAATCTGTCAATTTTTGGCAAAATTCACAATTTTAGGGTAATCGGATACCTTAAACCTCCCAACAGAATTGACAAAACTGCTTTCCGTATTTTATGGCGGGCTTAGCAGTTAATAGAAGGAGTGTTGAAATGACTTTTATTATAAGAAAAATTCAAAGTTATTTGAATAATCCCAGAGTAAACATCAAGTTCTAGAATAAAATGTTAACTGTATTATTAGTAAAGAAATTTATCACGAAACTTGGAGAGTTTAATTACAACATTGTATTTTGACAATGGCTGTTTCTGCATTGAGGAAATCAAAAATATCATCAGAAGTATTTATTTTTTGAAAGAATGAAAGATATTACACTTTGTGTGAAGCTTCATTTACATATGACTAAAAAATACTGATTGGAGCACGACAGTCTTGATCATAACCGCAACAGGAGGCCCCCTCTTGTACAAGGGTATGCATATAAATAGTTCTTTGATAAATTAATGTTATCTTGCTTTATTTACAACTTAGCTCTTCGCTCTTTAAAGTTTGCCGACCCCTAGTCTGTAGGTGGCGTGGCTACAGCGGGCGTGGTTTGAGCGGGCACATAACATTTCGTGGTCTGAGCGGACACTTTGAAACTCATCGTGGTTTCAGCGGACACATTTTCCCCATCTTAGAACAGATTCTATTATAAAATTACAAGGATAATAAATACATTTTTGCCAATCAAATTTAAGTATTTGTATTAAATTAAGATATTATAGTGTGAATACGTTTTAAACATATCGAAATGTAATAAAAATAAAAACTTTCAAGAAATATTTAAAATTAATCGTAAGTAATAATATAATGAAGGGTATGAACGAATTTCAGGAATTTTGTGTAAAACTGTACTTTAGAGTCAAATAAATATTAGAACAGGTGCAATTGCCATAAAATTAATTAGTTTCATTAATGTAAGTAAAAATAAATACTAGAAGTAAAATACAAGATACAAGTAAATAAAAGAAAAATAAATACAAGTAAATAAATACTTACTAACCTTTATAAAAAAGGCATAAATATCATTCAACATTGGATTTAGTTCAACCTAGTGACAAAACTTAAAGATGTTAGACATTTTTCTAAATTGTTTGATGTTTCGAATTCTTTCGAATTCGACCTTTTGTGTTTCTTCTTTTAGTATTTTAATTAATAAGTGTCTTTTAATTTGAAATCCAGAGAATTAGGGGAGGCTGAGATAAAAAGGGGGGGGGAAGCAAATGCATATTTGGATCAAAGCATTGAAAACATCCTAAAAGAAAAAATGTGTCCGCTCTAACCACGATAAGTTTCAAAGTGTCCGATCAAACCACTTCCGCTGTAACCACGCATGCAGTCTGCATCATATATAAATGGGAAATCATTTTAAAACTCAGAGATCTTATTAGATCATTCATAACAAGAAACCATACTATTCCATCAATGATTTAATAAAAGTTACTTTTAAGAAAAAAAATTCAATTTAAAATCACTCAAAAGGACAGTAATACCTCGAGCTTACGCGATAGGTGGAACTGAGTGATAACCGCGTAAGCTGAATTCGCATAATTCGGGTATAGTTTCGCATATCAATACATATAAATTATTTTTAGTTGGGCCCGGAGACGAAAGAAAATAATGATGCAGAGAAAAAAAGTGTTTAATAAAATCTTAATCAGCACAAATATCAAATCGCAAACAGGAGTTATTTTGATGAAGAAGGTTTCATAAAATCTAACGAACCTGGTCTAAGATTTTTTTTTCCTCTCTCAAAGTTTCCTCGTAGAGAGCATGCAAATATATATATATATATATAATATATATATATATATTTGCCATTATTGTAGACCCCCATTTATACCGCATGGACCCCCAAATTATATTTTCGCTTACGTGGAACCCTCCCAAGTCGTCATAGACCCCTGGGGGTCTATATAAACCACCATGAGAATCACTGCTCTAATTGAACTGGGTGTAAAGACTCAAGTTACTCAATGCCTTGCTCATGCTCCAGCGATGGGGAAAAAGGAGTCGACGAGATTTGAAAATCCTGTAACTCCAGATTCGCTTAGCTCGAGGTATTGCTGTATTTCAATTTTTAACAATATGCTTGCAGAAACATCTTAAAAACAAGACATTTAATATACTCTCCTATTGGCAACTATAATTCTATTGCAAGCATACAAAGTACGTAAGTAGACAATGGTTGCAAATGACAAATGTAACTGGAAATGTAAGGATTTGAAAAAAGAAACTAAAATCTTTTTTTTAAATATAAAATATATAATTTAGCATCATTTTAAATGCATCCAGGCTACGTATGTGCCTTAGGACTGCAAATTTCTGGGCTACAAGAGGGATAGGCAACGTTGCTTGCCATTGGAAGAAATGAAGTCCAACTGAGTGTAGCAACTGAGTGTCCAACTGAAGTAATAGTTTCAATATTTCTATAATCATATAAAATCCTTAATTTGCAATAATGGTGGTTAAGGTATTCGACTATCGTAAAATTGTGAATTTTGCCAAAAATTGACAATTTTTTTATGATTTTATTTTATAGACCATCTTATTAGCTTTATAAAAATACAAAGTTCATTATTTCCCGTTTACTGGAACAAAAACTACAAATGTTTTAGTAAAAGTAGATGCCATTACTTAAAGCAAAATATATGTCACACATACTTTAAAACGCGTCTTACTCGAAAAGTGTTTTTTTTAAATGCTCAAACGGGGCCAGCGATTGCTAAAAAAAGTTTTGAAAATAATTAACTGAAATTTTGTGTGTACGTTCTGTATAATAGTAGAAGTGTTTTAACATTTTCAGATTTATCAATCACTGTTTCATTACAAAATTTAGAGTCCTTTATGAGAAAAATCACTGCTTTTTTAAGCAGTTTCATATAATAACTAAGATAAAGGGTTCCAATTTTTGTAAAAATTAAAATATCTCTTCATTTTGAAGGTCATTTCAAAAATGAGTAACCTACCAACACATCATAATTGAAAATTTGTTTATTAATTTTTGTTACAGAATGGGCCCCGTTTAGGTTATTTTTTGAAAATGTTGACCTATTTTTTCCCATTTTAGTAATAATAATATCTTTTTTCTTTTCTTAATTTTAGTATATTTTTCTTAAAACGAACTAAACAAATCTAATAACCTAAAAAAATCCCCATATCTCCATTTTTTAAAAAAAAAGTTGTTGCAAGTAGTCGGATACCTTAATGGTCAAGACCAAAAATCATTTCCATGAATAAACAAGTCAAGTAAGGGATTAAAGATCTGATTCAAACAAACAGTGTAGTGAAAATTAACAGATTCCCTTCCTTCCTCAGTGGCTTGAGAGCCCAGGGTGAGCCTTGGCTTTCTCAATAGGCCTTTTCCAGGCCATCCTTCTTCCTGTTAATGTTCTCCAATTTTTAGTTTTCAGAACTAGGAGATCTTTTTCTAGGCCATCAATCCATCTTAGATTTGGCCTGCCAATTGGTTGGGCATTGAAGACTTTTTTAGTGGTGTGGTCTTCATCCATCCTCACAACGTGTGGCCTAACCATTTAATTCAGGGGTGGGCAGACTTTTCCAGGATGCGGACTACTTCTAATATTTTCAAGGTGTTGCGGTCTACCTATTGTTAGTGGCGCACACAAAGGTGGGGGAGGGGTCCACGGGTCCGGACCCTCCCTCATAGCCCTTGATTTTTTTTTCTGATTCATTATAATCCCATGTATATAGAACGTAAAATGTAATTCATTATTTGTAATGAGCAATTTTTTGTTAATTAATGTTAATTATTTATTCAGTAATATATTTTTTGCTGTTTTTTGTCCCCGACAATCAAAAAATAAAAAAAAATTTTGGCTGGTATTGGGGTATGATACGAGAACTGTAGACCTTCGACCCCGTCCCTCCTAGAAAAATTCTTGTGTGCGCCACTGGCCAATGTCGTAGGTGTGTAGAAGTAAGGAAAAAGTTATTATTGTAACTTAATAATAAATATGGAATATATGTACTTATATATACCTACAAAACAAAAATAACAAAACAACACTTTCAAAACCTTGTTTAAAGCAAAACGCAAGATACAAACTTATTAATAATAGCAACAAATATAATTATATCAAATGATGCATTTATTATGAAACAATTCAAATGCATTAAAAATAAAACATTTTCATCTAACGTTAGTTTGCATTGTTATAGTCAGTAGAAGACTTATTCTGCGTGTTGTCAGCCAGTCTTGAATTTTCCCAACATAATTACTAAATGCTAAAATCTTCAGACGGTCACCCAAAAATGTCTTAGTGGTCAACCGGTCGATCGCGATCAACGTAATGCCCTCCCCGGATTTAATTCGTTGTATTTTGATGAAGTTAACGATGTCAGATTCTTTATATCAGTGATAGAGCTCCAAATTTGATCTTCACCATGTTCAAAAATAAATCTTAAAATTTTCCTTTCGTAGATACTTATGCTCTCATCTGTTCCAGACATGCACCAAGTTTCTCATGCATAAGTTAATATTTATCTTAAAATACTTTTATACAATAGAACCTTTTTTCTTTAAATTAAGATTGTTGCAGTTAAATTGAACTGGCTTTGCATTTTTCAAATGGAATGGTACAGGAGTTCCGAAAGTGAGATACCAGCTCTAGTGTTTAAATTTAATTTGATCTCAGTTAAAAAGGCTGTGATCTACCTCCAACTGATTTCACACAATTTTAATTTGATGTTAATCAAAATTAACCAACTAATAATCAAATTGAATACTTTAATTATTACATTGATATATCTTATTAAATGTATTTTTTAATAAATCGCATTTTTTCGTAGAAATTCCAAAAATTAGAGATGTGTATGCAATCAATGCCTCGAATTTGGTTCATTAAATTACGGGAAATTACAAAAAATGTGAAATAGTCTATATAATATCACATGCGTTTTAATAAGGAATTTATAACAATGATGTGGATAAAGAAATCGAATCATGTTCAGATAAATTAAAATAAGTCCAAAAGTATAATAATAACTTAAGATAGAGTTAAATGTGTTAGAAGTAGCAAACTTTGAGAATACATATCTCGCTTATATATGATCTTACAGAGTTATAACTATGAAAATGTATATATTACAATAATTAAAAGAATTATTTTGATGTGGTTAAATTTTCCAAAAAGCCTGACTTAAAATTGCATATATCTTATACATGACAGATATATTGTTTTCTGATAGTATAATAATTCTTTCCATCTTTAAATTCAAGTAGAATTTAAGAAATCGCAACAGTATTATTGTGAATGTAACAAAATGTTTTATTAAAAAAAAAAAATAGCATTAAACTTAAAAAGCAATACGAACGGATTCAATAGAATTACTAAGTCGGGAAAAAATGAAAACACATCTGAACAACAATAAAAAGATGTTGTACAAAAACCAAATTCTTCCTTCTAGACCCTCGAAGCTATAAATCTGTTTGAATGATTACACCTAAACTACAGTTTAACTGGTTTAATCTGCAGTTTGGATGAACAATTTTTACCATGCTTAAAATCAAATGTAGTCATATATATATATGTAATGACTTCTTCTAACTCTTTAACTTTACTCCGTTAAATAATTTCCTAATTCTTTGGCACAAGGCCGTTATAATATTAATCTTAATCTAATTGCTCGCGTGCATTTGCATCCAATCACGGCTCCTGTTACAAAAGAGTCGTACGTCCTTCACCGCCAGTCTAAAAGCTCGAAGCCGTCGGTTGCTCTCTCTTTCTGTGCTTTGACCATTCGCCAACAATTGTGCTTGTCCCTGCTGTTTTCGCTTATGTGCTTTTTGTGTTGTTAGAAATAGTTTTTGTGCGAATTGTTGCAATGTCCTGTTCAAGAAACTAATAAAAGTTTACAAATATCAAGTCTTCTCTACTATGCCACGACTACAACATAATGAAGTATTTAATAAGTAAGCAAAATTCCTAGCAACTCAAGGCATCTCATATAAATATATATATATGCAGTCAAACCTCTACTAAACGAAGTCGCTAAATTCCGAAAAAAAATTCTTTATATGGAAAATTTGTTATAAATAGAGATTTCTCTTTAAATATACTTTAGACAGCGCATGAAACATACTTCAAATTCATAAATACTATTTATTATTTCAAAAAGATTAAATATGCACACGTTTTTAAAACTTAATATGTATTTATTTTATATATTTTACCCATCAAAGAGAAACAAGGAAAACAAGAAATTATCCAGGAATATACTGTATTTTCAACTTTAAAATAAAAGGCTTTTTATTAAAATTAATTAATTTTTGAACGACATTTTCTAATTTTAAGCTTACAAGTAATTTTAAATGTACATTATTTTATAACCAGCGATTTTAAGCATACACTATCACATGCATCCTTAAATTTAATCACTGATAAAATATGTTGATTTTTTTGTGTGTTTTGTTTGAAAAATTCCGGAAATTTCATTGCTTTCCATGAGTTGGGCACCTGATAAAAATCAGTTCAAGGCCATTGATCACCCTAAAATGTGCTAAAAGAGAGAATAATTTGAAAAATGTCCTGAAATATTTTAAAAGTAGGAGGGGAAAAATCGAATCACAAGAGAAAAAATTCATTACATAAAAAATGCACTTCACTGTAAGGAGGTTGTTTTACGAAGAAAATAGTAAAATATTCTTGATTCTAGGAAAAAGTTGGTAAAATAGAGGTTTGTTATATGGACAATTGATTATATATATATATATATACAACCCGATCCCAAACATGGATACCCTGCTAATTTTATTTACAATTATATTTCTATCAGTTCTCAATGTAATGACGCCATGGAAAGACAATAGCATTTTTATTAGTTATGCAGTTAATCGATAGATGGCACCACATGCTAATAAATTATTAATTATATATTTCACTTAAAATTAATTGTACATGTCTGGGTTGTACTTTTATTTTCTATACATTTTAAAACAACATTTAGAGTTTTTTAATGTATATATAAAGAAATGTTAATTTATTATAACTTACTAATTTTATGCGTTACTGATATACTCCTTTCTATCGCGCTGGTAAAATGGTTATTGCTATACTCACGTGGTAAGTTTTTTCATCTAATTGTTTTTAGAATTGATTTTAACATATGCTAGTAATTATTATAGGCTATAATTTTATCGTTTTATATTAATAGATTGTTGTTTTATTTGTAATAGCTAAACTTCTCTTGACATTTCTTACTTTCCCTATGGCCCCAAAGTATTGGAAAATCCAGGTGAAGGTTGGCAAGCCGCAAAAATTTGTTTAAACATGAAATCCTGGTTCCTAAGGTCAGGAGTTTGCTGTAGCACTACTGTGGCTAATACTTTTTACTATCTTTACTAATTCTCGTAGGTTTATAACTATTTTGTGTATATTTATAAATTATATATATATATAAATTACAAAAGAATTTTATCATTGTTTACATAGATAAAGTGCCTGGTAATTATGCTATAATTTGTAAGTATTTTTATAATACTATGATTAATGCACATTTTTTGATCAATGAATCTTTCAATACATTGGAATTGTCAGATAAAGAAATTACTAATCAAATTACTGCTATATATAGAAAATTGAGTGTTTCCATTCATAAGATTAGGTTTCCTTATATATTTTTAACACCTAAATTTCATAAAAATCCTGTTAAATTTAGAGCAGTAACAAATAGTTTTAAAACTTATATCACTGCTGCAGGTAAAATGCTGTACAATATTATACAAGAATTCATCAATAAGCAATGTAATAAAGCTATAATTAAAAATAGTAAAGAAATTATAGATTTTTTTAAAAATAAAAATATTTATTCAGTTTATAGTTATGACTTTGAAGATATTTTTAATTCCATTAATATCAATGATATAATTAGGGTAATTTTAGATAATCATAGAAATTATAACCTTAATATTAATTTACAAAAATTAGAACTCTAATAAATTTAGTCCTAAAAGAAAACTACATTAATTTTAATGGTTCTCTGTACAAACAAACCAAAGGTTTGCCTCAAGGTGGCCCTGCTAGAAATAGTTTGGCTAATTTATATTTACACTTTTACGAAAATAATTATATGATTAATAATGATTATTACATATTTAGATACAAAGATGACCTAATTAATTTTGGTAAAAATAATAGTTTTAACCCCAATATTAATTTTTATCCGGGATATTTAAAGCTAATTAAAATTAATAGTAATCCTGTTAAAACTAATTACTTAGATGTATCATTATGTATTAAGGACTATAAATTACGTAGCAATATTTATGATAAAAGAGATGATTTTAATTTTAACATTCTTAAAGTTCCTTACTGGAATTCAATCATTTCTATATCAATTTATAGAAATATTATTTTCAATTATATTTATCGTAACAAGGTATTAGTTAGTGATAAATCTAATATATATTTAAATATTAATAACTTTATTAAACATTGTATGGAACACAGTTACCCTCCTAAATTTATAAAAAGTTATATAACAGTTAAATAAAAAAAGTTATTAGCTGTACAGTTTATAGATAGATGGCGCCTCTAGCTAAGTAATTTAATAATAATATATTTTATTAAAAATTAATTGTATATGTCTGGATGGTACTTTTATTTTCTATAAATTTTAAAATAAAATATAGAATTTTTAAATGTGTATATATAGTAATAATGCTACTTTATCAATACATAATAATTATATGTGATACTGTTATTGTCCATAGTGGCGAATATGTTTCACGTGGTAAGTCTTCTAATAGTTTAACTTTGATTTTATATATTTTAGTAATTATTACAGGCTATAACATTATAGTATTACACATTAATAGATTATGGTTTTATCTATAATATGGTTAAACTTCCCTAGAAATTTATTGCTTTCCCTATGGTCCAGAATATTGGCAAATTCAGGTGAAGGTTGGCTGGCCGAAAAACTTTGTTTAAACCTGCATTCCTAGTTCCTAAGGCTAGGAGTTTGCTTTAGTATTTCTGTGGCTAAATCTTTTCTATCATGACTATAGTTATCTTAGGTATATAACTATTTTTTGTATATTATTGTAATATATATGTATATGTATATATATATATACATTTAGAATTATTCACTTCATACATTAATTTCATGGATTCATGGATTTAATTAATTCATTCATTAAATCACAGTTTTATTTTTCCATGAAAATAGTGTTCGCATTTATTGATTTTTTGTTATCAAAAATAAGTTCTTGTTTAATTTATTCAATTTTTTTCTTCTCTTTCTAGAACCATGTGATTTCAAATTATAAGCTGCATGGACACAGAGATGCTGGCTGTACAGAATGCCCAGGGAGTGCTTTCTACAATCTCATAAAAACATGGCCCCATTTTGTAGGTGGTCCTATACCAGGTTATAAATGTATTCATAAAGGAAAATAAAAATTGCCAACACATACACAAAAAAAGGCAAAATATCAGAAGAATTTCATTGAAATGAAAATTTATTGGACTGATGAAAAATTAGTGATTTCATTTTCATTCAAGCAGTTGAAATAATTTCAGTTGCAATAAAATGTACCATATTTAAAGATAAATAAAACGACTTTTGAAAAATATTTATAAAATCAAATAGTCATGAAAAATGTATGATATAATAAAATATGTATAAAATAATAAGATGAATAAAATACTTTATGCTGTTACTCTTAATCAAAAACTTGAAATGTTTTGTTTAAAAATTTAACTGTATACTTGAAATATAAGAACATTCATTTATGAATAACTGCATTTGAAAATAAAATTATTTCAAATTTAAAACTAACAATACGGTTAACTGAAATGAAGTCCTAGTGTTTATGTTAAGCATTGCAGCATACACTTACAATCTTAAATTATAAAACATTTTACTGTTGTTGTCGTGTCCTTTTTCCGAAAGTAAGGAAGGAAAATTGCCAGAGATTGAGACAGGTTGGACTTCTATACGATAGATGGCAACACCATCTATCTCCATCTCCACAATTTAGGTATGCACTAGAGGGGAGGGAAATATTATCCAGCACCTTGCACCCGCTATTTCTGCTGTGACCACTCAGAGGACTTTCGGACCAACTGATTTAACGAGTACGTACTCCGTGTGTACTCGTTAATTTTTGGTGGGTGTATTTGATGGAATCGGGCATCGAACTCAGGCTCTCCGGTCTGAAGTCTGATGCTCTAACCACTAGGCAACAAACGGCCCATAAAATTCTATTAATTCATTAATTATCAAAAAGTTAGTTAAAATGAACAAAACCATACTTCTTAATAGTTAGTTTGCTGTTCTTCTAAATTGTTTGTTCTTAAGTAATGTATTGAAAATGCACACACAAAAATGATTACACTATTTTATTTTTTAACTCAAAATCTCTTAAAGGGACATGGTGCGATTTAAGCAAAAAATTTTTATTTAAGGATTTTCAAAATATTTTTCGCTGCCTCCTAAGTGTGTATACTATGTAAAACAGATTTTGTGCTCAAAATTTCATAAAAAGCTAACCTTTTAATTTTTTTAAGGAAAAATTTGTGAAGTGATTTTTAAAATGCTATTTCTCCTACAAAAGCTTACGTACATGCATGAAATTTGATTTACAAGTACATCACACCATGTATAATAAAAGTTGGTATGTGTTTTGCGATAACATGATTGGTATTCGTAAAATACTTCTTTTTATGAATGCTTATGGAAAATTCCTTAAAAAATTTACAAATTCTGAGTTCAGTTAGTTTTTAAAAAATAAGTATTACTTTGATTTAAAAATGCATACCAACTTTTGAAACATGCTTTGTTAGCAATAGGTAAAATAATTCAAAGCATTAGGCACAATAAAAAAAAGCCATGGAAAGATAAAATAACAAACTTGTTATTTTATCTTTCTGAGGCAAGTAAGTTTAAAATTTTGATTTGCCATAGGGATGTGAATAAAAACGAACGTAAAAGCTATCATAATTCTACGTTTTTTAAGTTTAGAGCTTTTAAGTTTTGTGAGGTTATAGAAAAGTATATACAAAATAATTTAGGCTAAGAAAATTAGCTTCGATTTTTTGACCGATTTTTGTCATTTGAATCGTAATGTATCCCCTTAATATGACTATGTACTATTGTAATAATTAAAATTGTTATAATAATTCAAAAGGAAAGAGATAACCCTTACAAAACCTTTTACCCACATATACATGTAATTTGTTCAGTTGAATTTTCTTTAAAATATAAGAAGGTCTCCATTTTTGTATCTTATGCTATAATCCTTCAGTGGAAAAACGCACGGAATTTAGAACAAAATTATGCACTAAAACCCTAAAAAGGATAAATAATTCATAAGATTGCTATATTTTTTAAATATTTTCTGATTATTATGAAACAAAGCTGAACTTAAAAATTATGCAATTTGAAGTTTAAAAGTAAAATTAAAAGAATTGCATCAAATGCTATTTTAAGGTATGCATTAAAACAGTAATAGTTCCCATTTTGTTTGTAGTTGATATGCTGCTATTAAAATATTCATGAGAATTTAATTTAAGGAGGGATTTGATTGTAATAAGACAGATTTTATAAAAAGTAAACTGTTGTGTGAATTGAAAAATAAAAGTTAGAACAAACTTGGAGAAAGACAATAAAAATGTAAATAATTGAAGTAGAGACACACAGGAATATTCTAATTCAAATATATCATTTACTAAAAAGAAAGAGCATTTATTTTTAAATAAAAGATATTTATATTGGTATCCTTATGTTTCATGTCTCTAATCTTTTGATTAAAAAACCATTTTAATGCAATAAAATGAATCCATGGAATATCTTTAATGCACAAAGTATTTGGGGAGAAAAATATAAAAAAAATAATAATAACCGCAATATATACCTTATTTATCCTCGTTTCGAATGGGTAGGAATTTATTTGCATCTGCATGGCATTGCTGTTTTTATATAACAGAAAAATCCAATAATAAACAGAATGGGTATAAAATTTGAAATAATTTTTATAAACTTCAATTATTTCAAGATAAGGAATTGTGCTTAATGTTATAGCAGTAAAATTTAATATACAAAACCATGGAAACTATGGAGAAATTTAAATATTAAAACTATGTGTGATTGAACGGGGAGACAATTTCTTAAAGTGCTATTTATAAAGCTATTTTTCTGCTCAATCAAAAAATGTTCATAAATATTGTACAATATCTTCATAAATGCAAATACTGAAAGAAATGAGAATAGAAAGGAAACAAATTATTGTACAGTAAAAATCCCTAGTTTCTTCTAATAACTAAATTAATAAATATTTTGCCGTTTTTATAAAAACACATTTCACCCATATTGGGCCATTTCTGATATTCAGTTACTGTTACTCCACAATAAATTTCAGTTTGTATTGGTGATTGCTATTGTAATATAAACACTTATATTTTTAATATGCAGCAGATATACATCAATTGAAATAGAAACTTACATTTTTTTAAGCATGCAAAAATAACCCACAATCTTATTTATAATTCTTTCACATTTTAGAAAGCTTTCTAAAACAGCAAGGACATCTGAAAATTACAACAACAAAAAATTGATTTACCGTATAGCCCGTCACTGACGCTCACATTATGTACAAAAAATAAAATAAAATGTACAGGTGCACTTTATATGCCGGATATAAAAATAATAACTTTAAAAATGAAGAAGAGATAAGCATTATAAAATTAAATTTCTATGTGTATCTAAATACTGCTAAAAAAAAGAAGTGATACACCTTATATTATTATATATAAATAATAGGAAAAAGCTTCATTCAGTTATATCTTCCGGCATATCAACGAATTTGTTTCATCTTCACCATCCCTGTTACTTTGATCCATAAATAATCATCTTCCATTCCATCCAGATCAGTGATACTCAACCTGCGGCCCACCGAGCCTTTTTAAGTGGCACGGTTATGGCTTATTGCTCTGAGAAATTCACTTATTTCAGAACAAAGTAATAAAAATTTGGTGGGAAATTCTTTGTCAAGAAAACAAATATGTCAATTTTGCTTTTAGCTGTCGAAGTCGTACGGGTACGAATTAATATTCTTTAACTATTTGTAATGGTTACTGTTAGTGATAACAGACAACAGTGGAGTAGCGACAATTTTATGGGTGGAACTAATTTTGAACAATCTTTCATACCTTGCAAGCGAAAAATATTTGAACGATTTGGAGGTTGGCTGTTGTGTAGTGAAAAACAAGCATGGATTAGTACTTGTTTGATTAGTCACGAAAGTGCTGTATTTAAAAAATACCAATAAACAGGAATCATTCAATGACACTTTTCCTCTTTCAAGAGGTGATCAATAGGCTTTATTGAATATTCTTTGCAACAACAACAAAGTTTTTTGTCAGTGGTAATGTCACGGTAGTAACAAAGGCATCCTAAGAAGTTTATTATATTATTGATATGCAACCGTTTAAAAAATTGTGAAGGTATGTTTCTTAAATTCTTTTAATTTAGCGTTTGACGAAATAAAAAATATAAAAAATAACAATTAAAAAAGCAAAACAGGAGTTATAATATTTTAATGAATTTTCTACATTTTAAAATTTCCAATGTTATCTTGGTCTTAAGGTATTTCTCTCCCCCCCCCCTTTTTTTTATCCTCATGTTGAGGCTTTCGGGAAATAGCTAACATATGTATGCGGCCGCGTGAAATAGCTGACATATGTATGCGGCCGAGCAGAAGAAAAGGTTGAGTAACCCTGATCTAGATTATTTTTCTAAATTTATTAAAAGTATTTTAAATTATGCCGGGTACAATCTCATTCCATCTTTTAACTATCCACTAAAAGAATATATTTAGATTCCTGGAAAAGGTTTCGGGAGAAGTCCAAGGCTGTCCTGGGCTGTCGAGACACTGAGGAAGTATATTCATATAAGCATTTTTTAGCTTCTCACAAATATATGCTGACCCAAATTTTGAGAATATTTTATGTTTATTTGGTTGGTGACGGGCCACAAAAAAAACTTTCTGATGGCCACTATTTATACAGCCTTGATTTATACAAAAGGTAAATACATGAACAGAACTATGTAAACATTTAAAGATATTATAGTACAATTTACCGTAAAATCCGGCGTATAACGCACACTTTAACACAAAAAATAAGATCGAAATGTACGGGTGCGCGAAAAAAGCCAGATATAAAAATGAGAGCTTTAAAAAAAAGATGAGCATAGAAAAATATACTTCTACAAATATCAAAATGCTGCTTATTTAAGAGAAAAAGCACTCCTTTTGAACTTAAAGGATTGTAGTTCTAAAAGTCAATGGCGCACTCAGAGGGGGGTCATGGGTCTGGACTCCCCCAAACCATTTTTTCCTTTTTGATTGATTATTATTCTACGTATGCAGTATGTAAAAATTAAATTATTTTACAAATTAAATCTAGTTATTTGTTCAACAATTTATTTTTTACTGTACCAATTGTTAAAATCAAATCAATGGGCCTGACAGCGTAATGGGGTATGATACGAGAAGAATGGATTTTCCACCCTTACATCCTTGAAAAATTCCTATGTGCACCATTGCTAAAAGCACATCCCCCCCCCCATCCCACTAAAGTTTTGAATAATACTTCGAATAAATGACTTCAAAATATAAGAGCAATTGTCTCGTACATTTCAGGTTTGATATACGACGAATACACCTAAAAATCAAAGATTGCAGCTTGAAAGTATAGGTGACACCGGATTTGACGGTACTTTCAGTAAAAACCAAGTATGAAATATTTTCTATTAGGTAGTTATTTCAATACAATCGGAATGTGAATGTGACACTTGTTGAAGCAATATGACTTTAACCATTTCAAATGCCAGTTAAATATTTTTTTTCAGTGGGGCTGCGCATTGGTATTTTAAACCTTTTGCAGACCTAGTACATTCCCCAGGAGCTGGTATCACTTTTTAGCGCTGCACCATATAGGCCATAGGTTCCCAACCTTTTTTGAATTGGCACCCCCTTCCCTAATAAATATTTCGATACCTCCCCCTTTTCTAGTAAATATTCCGATACTGCTCCCTTTTCTAGTAAATATTTCGATACCCCACCCCCTCCCACTCTAGAGAAATAAGAGTGTGCATAATACATGGTGAAAACAAGAGTTAAGATTTAAAAAATACCCTATTTTTTCTAAAGCCTCAATTTTTTTACTTGCGAATTTGAAATAGCTATTGCCACAAACATATTTAAATGTGTAATATTATATATTTTAGTCATAGGTAGGATATTGTTGAAACTGAAACGCGCTACTGAATTTCTTCTTCATTTAAAAGAGAGGGATAAAAGTTTTAGCTTACCTGTTACAAAGACAGACAGGGTTTTGATGATACGAAGTAACTCATAATAAACTATTGCTTTCAAAATAAATATAAAGTGACAGTTTCAGCCTTTAAAGGAACACGTTAATTCCCGGTTAACGTATTTAATTATGTTTCTTGGATAATACATGTAATGGACGAAACATTTTCCTACTGCTCACAAAGACAACATGTGCACTACAGAAATTAAAATGCCCTATATATCATTTAATTTAATGTAGATCTGAATGTATAATGTAATCTAAGTTTTTCACCCACTTCCCGATCTTCCGAAATATGTGACTTTTCGCATATATGTGATATAAAAATTATTTAAATGCATACAATCAACATAAGATAAACAGTAATAAAGTTTACTTTTGAGAGTACATAATCAGCGTGTTTTTTTTTTTTTTTTTTGTCTTTTGGGGTTAATCTGCCCAAGCCCCTCCGTGCCATCTCAACATCCCCTAATTTTCTCTGGATCTGCTACTGCCCCCTGAAAGCCTCAAACGCCCACAAGGGGGCGTTATCACCCACGTTGAGAATCTATGATATAGGCGATACCAATTACAGCAACCAATTTTGACGCCCAGTTTTCTCCACAGAGCACCTGAGCTCTTGGCGATGCGAACCAGTACTAGGATTCAATTTTCCCGAGAGCATCCAAGCCAAACAGACACTCTAGGGATCTTTTACATGCCGCATAATCATACGGCATGTCCGCTATCGATTTTCTGCATCATGAAAATCCACCGCCAGTTAAATATGATTTATCAATAAATTTATGTATAACTAAATCTTTTTCTGTTGCAACTGGTTGGCTTTAAAATTAACAGAGACCTCTAGCAACGCTCCCATTTTAAAACCAATGGATATCAAAAGCAAAAAATAAACCGTTCAAGTAAATCAACAGATCGATTGAAAGCGCGGACCAGCAGAAGGGTAAGACGAGAAGAGAACCCGTTGCTGTGGGAACAACCCACAGCTGTGGAACCTGTTGCTGTGGGAATTTCATCATCTTGCTTTGCTACTGGCTTCAGAAATCATCTTCGCCTTTTTTTTTGTAAGGCTTCAGAAGCAAGAACGGAGAAGCCATGATTTTCGAGGAGGTTGAAGGTCTTTCTGATTTTGATAGTTATAATCAGTGGCGCGCACAATTGAGGGGGGGGGGAGTTCTACGCGTCCGGACTCACCCATCCCCCTTGATTTTATTTTCTATTCATTATAATTCTGTATACATAAAACGGAAAATTAAAAAAGTATCTGCTTTTAAAATTTATGTTATTGAGATTAATGCTAATTATCTATTTAATAGTTTTTTTTTTTTTTTACAATTTTTTGTTTCTGACAATCGACAAAATCACAAGAATATGTTTAGTTACGTATTAGAGCAACTTTTTTCGGAAGAGTGACACTTTCAGATAAAAAAAAAGAATTGAGCGTGCTTTTTCCAACTTTTTGAACAAATGAAAAGGTGAAAAAATGTTACTTACGAGCTTATGATGCAACTTTTATGCAAAGAGCAAAAAGGATTTGTGAAAAGATTTAATTTTTTTTTTTCATCATCTCAAAAATCATCCAACCTAACACTGAAAGAATCCTTAACTTTGGTAACAATCTATTAACTTTTGTAGATAGCTCCTGCCTTAATGTGAAATGAGTTAATTTTTTTCCTTCCAAAATCAGGACTAAAAAAGCAGAAATTTGTCCACAAAAGAAGGCATTTGACCAACTAGAGTCGAAAAAATGCAATCCTTTCTCTGTAATCTTAAATTTAAATTATTTCAATGTCCCTTAATATCAGTAAGAAAAGCTAAATCACACAGCCTGTCTTTATTCTAGAAGAGCAAGTACTGGGCAGTTCAGTGTTTTTTTTCCAGATATTTATATATGTAAAGATAATTAAATAAGATCGAAAATTAAATCCCTAGACCACTTTTAACTTTTATTTTCCGTTACATCTTCAAGTATTAAATTGATTACTCACTTCTTCCTCTTGAAGAACCCATGGCCCTAAACAGAACCTTATCCCGACCATTAATTTTTATTACCTCGTATGTCATGCTTAACTTTCAAATACACCTTTTCAATAAGAAGTGTACTTGAGAACATCTGTCAATAAGTACTTACAGATTCTAAGACTTGGTGTCTGTTTTTCTCTTAGGCAAGCAGATGCAGAAATATCTTCGTTGAATAAAGACAAGTTTCAACAAAAATCCTTGGGTTGACTCGGAAAACACGACATATATATATATATATACATACTCCCTCAAATTCCAAAATCTCGCAAGAAAAAAAAGCTTTGGAAATCCAACTCGCACAATACAATGCAGGTGCACTCTCTACACGATAAATATCTACTGAATCTCAACTAAGTTTATTTAAAATAAATTTTGAGATTTTTTTTGTCTGAAACAATAGCGTTTCAATAAAATTGTAAAAAAAAATTTCCACTCATTATTATCTTTTTAGATTTTTAAAAAATTTCATAAAATCTTCGAGTGGCACGCGTCGTTGACTACTCCTGTATTAGAGTATGATACGAGAATAGTGGACTTTTGACCCTCCCCCCCCCCTTTAAAAATTATCATGTGTGCTACTTTTTAGAATTAATATAAAAGTTATAAATAAAGATAAAATGTATAATTAATAAAAAATATAAACAAATATTTTAATAGTGCCATGTAATTATCAATTATAAAAAAAATTCGTATTTCGGCTTCCTAATCGTATTTTGTGATTCAATACGATTGTGTGATTTTTACTGCAGTCGGACCCCGATTTAACGAATTCATCAGGACCGAACATTTTATTCATTAATTCGGGGTTATTCACAAAATTGGGGTTCAAAAAGTACAAATTTTTTGCACTTACCTTTAGGAATTTCTACAATAAGCTATTACACAAAAAATATCCGTTGTTATAAATTACACACTCTTTATTCAGCAGCTAAAAATACTATAAGCGAATTATTGAGCATCAGTAAAGGGAACCAAGACGTTTTTCACCTTCGGAAAATCTATTGTTTGATTTTTATCTTAAAAAAAGTAAATTTAATGCTGAATTCAAAAATGTATAACATGTATAGGTTTAAAGCTTAATACCGTAGTCATTGCAGTTTTAAAATGTAAACAACAGCTATTGCGGTTACAACAAATGTCTTTTATATCCGAAGAAAAGTTTATATACAAACATTCCCTCACAGAACTAGTTTTTGTCAAGATTAAAAATATATTTACAAACATATACATAATTTTTTAAACATGTATTTAGAGACTTAACTGCAAAAGAACTTTTACTAAAATGTTTGCATGATCGTACCCAGAACCCAAATGAAAGCTTCAAACACTGTGTATGGGATCAAGTTCCAAAAAACACAATTGTAAGAACAAAAAAATTTGCAAATTGGTGTAATGGACACAGTGATATGCTTTAATGAAGATGCACATGCAGGAACAAAATTATTAAGAGCACTAAAAATAAATCTTGAGATAACCATTTGTGAAGGCCTTCGAAAAATTGACAAAGTTAGAATTTGTGAAGCCGAGATGACAGTTTAAAAAGCCAGCAAAAAGACCAAGACAAAAATAAAAAGAAAGACAAAATAAGTAGAAATTTGTAGTTATTTGTAGAAAGACAAAATAAAAGGAAGTAGGATGCTTTAGAAGTGTTCATGCAAGATGAATACAAATCTGGAATATTTTAAATATCAAATTTTAGTAACTGTACCATTTTATAAAGTTTTTTTCATATTACTCAAAATGTGTTTTTCTAGTTTATAAGTACATCCGTAGAAAAATCTATGTATTATATTTTGGTGAAATTTGGTATGAGCTTTTGTATAGTAATAATCTATTTAATGCAACTAATTTAATTCCTGAAATGTTAGTATTTTTATTTTTACTGCCAATTTTCTAGAAAAAAATTACCATTTTTATCAAAATTTCTAAGCAATGAAATATAAAAAAAAAACTAGAGCATTAAAATAAAGGTACAATTTTGTAACTTAAACAGCGTGATTTGTTGTTTTATCTTTATATCTTTATATATAAAATATACGTGTCACAGTGTTTGTCCGCAATGGACTCCGAAACTACTCAACCGATCATAATATAATTTTGCATACTGTGTGTCATTTCGTCCAACTTAAAACATAGGATGGTTTTAATTTCAATTAATCACGCCATAATTTTTTAATAGCCGGAAATGTGAAGAATTCGGAAAAAATGTTGCCAGATTCCCGTAAGGGATGCTCATTCGGTACTCTCGACGTTATTTCTGAATTGCGTCAATCACTTTGCGTCATTCACTTTGCGTTAGCTTTCTGTTTGGAAGACGGGAAAGGTTGAGGTAGTTTTGAGTCTTTCGCTGCGTAGTAAAAAGGGGAATTCCCTCATAACACAGGACGCTCATTCATATAACGCATCACAACCGATAGTTTTTTTTTATTCTTAAAAATTTATTTATTGAAGAACAGTAGAATATAAGAAAAAAATATAATAAAAAAAAAACATAAGGGGAAATATTCTTAAATATAATTTTTATCACATAGTATTATTTTCTTTTTGAATTTCATACTGTGAAATGAATCAATATCGTTACGTTTAAATAAAAACTATTTTTGAAACTTTTAGTATGAGTGATTTAAAAAATAAAAAGCCAAAAACTTTTTTGGTTGAATTGCCGAATCGGCCACTTATCCCGCCAAGAGTTTTCTCGCCATATCGATAAGTGCGCCAACTCTGGTAACCCTTTTGGCTTTTGCATCAGTGAGGAAGAAGTCAGATCGTGCTGTGATAGGGTTGCTATTCCAAAACACAACACGCAAAAACGCTCCAAATTAGCGGTTTTTCAAAATTTGGCGGACCAGTGGCCGATTCGACAATTTCACCACTTTTTGAACAAACTCTAATAAAACACTCAAAATACTTAATAATAAATAATTTCTTCTTTTATAAAGATAACTGCATGAATTTTTTTCCCGTGTGTCGAACATTTCACAAAATCCTCACAATTTTACTTCAAAATTTAAAATAGTAGTGAAATTTTGTAATTTGAAAATTTTCTACTTTTCTGTCTTTTTTCAACATACAACTATTTTTAAAAAGGCTACATTTTCGTTTCCGGAACTAAAAAACTGCAACGAAAGAATTGAAAAGTGAGTGAGTGATTTATAAATTCGAACTGTTCGCCTATTCGAGAGTTTTTGGCGACGGACCTCAAAATTTTCAACCATGGTTAAGTGAAGAGGACGACACCTGAGCTTTCACCCATCTCTCCTAATTACCACACCACACCAACGCAAGAAAAAATTTCGAAAAAGGGAGTTTTTATGACATAGTTAAAAAAATCACCCACATCGCTCGCATACACACACACACATAAGTGCTATCGTCCTAAGGGAAACAGGAAATTCCCATGGGGATGAAGTTATTCACTCGGTAAAAGCCCGTGCAACTCCGGGGTAAGCGGAGAGGAAAGAAACAAAGAAGTCAAAGTAATTTCGAAAAATTATATTGGAAGTGCTGATTTTGTGAAGAGAAGGGAAAATATTAAACTAGAAAACCATTGATACGCACTCATGGGCCTTGCACTCACATCGTACGCTTCACACCCACACAAAAGTGCTGGCGTCAGAAAGAATGGAGGAAATTAACACATGGGGATTAAGTTATACCCTAGGTAAAAGCCCGTGCAACGCCGGGCCGGAACAGCTAGTATGTTGTAAAAGGAAAACTACAGGTACCTAATCAACACCATGTATACGAAAGCACCTTTTGAAGTGTACTTTTTCAAATCCTTATAATTCTAAAAATATTGTACACATTTAAAAGTTTTATATTATAGTACATTAAGAAAAGTATGTAGATTGTGTGACACAATTTTTTTTGTTTATGGGGTCTTTTTGTTTTTTAAAATAATGTTCCTTCGAAAATCGAAATTTTGCTTGTTTTGCGTCATCGAGAACGTCCCGGTTTCCTTAATTGGAAATTCTAAAATGCTGACTTTTAGATGTGTGATAAGCTTTTTGAATTCTGACTCACAAAAGTTCTTTTCGCAAAACCGAATTTCAAATTTTCTGCAAAAACGTACGTATAATAAACCTTACTTCTCTCAAGAAAGAGAGCAAATGGTTGAAACTCTGAAATATATACTCAGCGTCATGGAATGCAATGAAATAAGAGAAGAATTTCTTGTCTTATCCAAAACTCACGCAATCTACTCACGTAATTACACTCACGACTGATCTACACCTATGAAGTCTAATAATTGCCAGCAAACTTTCCCGTTAAAATATACAGCTAAAAGGAAAAGTTTTTGTGTTCACGCCAAAAAGCATAAGTAAGTTGAGAAAAAGATAGAAACTCGTTAAATAAGAGTTCGTCAATAAGGAATATTACTGTATATTGGAACTGTATTCCAACTGTACATTGGAATTAAGTTGACTGACTACATTTGGGAGAGTGATTTTGAGAGAGTGTATAAATATAAATAGTTTTTTGATACATTTTATAGCGCCATTTTGAATAAGAATATGCATGCAAAATTGTTTTAAGAATATTACAAGAAAACAAATATTTAATTCCATTTATTTTTCTTCTATTTTTAAAATATTTCAGGACATTTTTCATATTATTCTCTCTTTTAGTACATTTTAAGGTGATCAATGATCTTGAAATGGTTTTACCAGGTGCCTAACTCATCGAGAGCAATAAATTGCCATAATTTTTCCAACAAAAAACTCAAGCAAAATTAACAGATTTTATGAGTAATTAAATTTATATGGACGCATGTGGTAAAGTATGCTTAACATTTGTGGTTATGAAATAATGTACGCTTTTAATTACTCGTAGGTACAACTCATTAATTTTAATACAAAATAATTTTTTATAACTGAAAATACTGTGTATTTCTTAGTCAAGATTTTTTTTTTCTTGTAGATATCTTTTTTATGGGTAGGATACGTAAAATAGATATTAATTTACAAAAAAAATAAGTGTAAGAGAATAATAACTTTTTTAAATAATATATAGTGCTCATGAATTTAAAATTTGTTTTGTATGGTTTATAAAGTATTTTTATTTATTTATTTATTTAGTTTTTGGTCGCCCATCCGTTATAGTGGTTAGCGACGCTGACTGCTATGCCGTAGGTAGGGCCTGGGTTCGAATCCGGAGAAGGCATGGATGTTTGTAAATGTACAGTGCCTTCCCGGCAGGGGGTACTCTAAATAGCAGTCGAGCCGCACGTCCTCTCGTGAGGTTGGTGGAAGGGGAAGAGGGGTGGGAGGCCTCTGACCACTCCCAGGGTGTTCTCCCTCAAAATTGGGGTGGTATCGAGCCAAATCGTACTGTCACCTGCAAGGTGCTCAAAGCTACGGCTAACGACAGGAGTACAATATAGCCCGATGCCATGATGAATTTCATGGGCCTCGTTCTGACTACGTCAGACAGGTGGCATTAGAAGCAACAACAACATAAAGTATTCTGAAAGGATGAATCTCTATTTAATGGATTTTCCTCACAACGAACTTTTTTCGGGATTTGGCGAACTGCGGTTAGTTACGCTTCAAAGGGCTTTGCATGTGTTAAAAATATCATTGGATATCCGATTTTTCGTGCAAAAAATATCGTGACAATTTCAGTCTTCAGAAAACACAATTAAAGGTATTCATATAAATTAGAAAAGTAAATATATATTAGAAACACAACTGAAGATTCTCCAGTTGTGTATGTGTTATTCCTTCTTCTTGAATATTGATAGACTCGGTTCTTTTTTTTTTACACGATTTTTCAATAACACAGTTCACATGTATACTTTTTTACGCGTATTTTTTGTTTTATCACAATCTCGCCCCCCCCCCTAAATATTTTTTAATTCTAATTTTGAGAGTGTATTCAGAAGACGGACGGTTTATGGCCACACCAGTGTGAGTAACTTAGTCTACTTTAAGGCTTGTTTACTTTGTATTCTGGAGTTACGGGGAATACCCGAATTTGACAATCAGTTCTTTATTTATTACATTTTGTTGTACTTTAACACAGCATTTTGTTCTTCAATGTAATTGTATTTTGTGTTAACTTCGTAATATGCAATAAAAATTTTCCATTAAGTTGTAATAGTTGATGCCCAAATTAATTTTTTTTAATCCGAAGGTGAAATTTCTTATATAATTTGTGTGAATAATTTTTTACTATTAAAAATTTTTGTGTTCGTGCTTATAACCCTGCGTAGAAGAGAAAACTTCTGATTTATACTGGGCAAAGAATCCAATTGTTGGGATGTGTACTACGTTTTCATATACATTTTCGCATGCCGTCTTTATGTAGTTTCCTTTTTCGTGACCATTATTCAGTGTATTTGCTTAAAATGTTTATCAGTCGAATTATTTAAAAATATTTATTTGTTAATTCCTTATGTAGATTATACCTATATATTCGGGTTGGGCATTAAGCCGATCGCCATCGACTGGTGAACCGCCAAGATTTTTGGGGTGGCCGTCTTTGTTAAGACTTAAGACATGCATACTAAAAGAAACGTATTTGAGGAACAAATACCGTTGCCAACTAGATTAGAAACTGCGTGGACCGCAACACCTTGCAAAAGGAAGAAGTAGTCCGTACCTTGGAAAAGTCTGCTCACCCTTGCTATGTACCATATATGTTTACATGGTACTTATGTACTATAACAACAATATCAATGTTCAAGATAACTCGCCAAGTTGGCAATCCTGTGTTGTACGTGCTGAATTGACAACCTTGTGCTTCTTTTCATATAATGTCGCCAAATACCGTTGCGATAATACGTAAATACCGTTTATATAGCTTGTATACTACACTCATGTCCATAAATTTAGGATAATTCAGAATCACACAGAAATTGAACTCTAAAATAAAAATTTCACCTGTGTAATGATCACAAACATCTCGAAGAAGAATATGCAAATTACAGGAAACCACCAGATGGTGCGGATAGTACGTCACAATGACGAGAGTGTAAGAGAGGGGTATATAAGGAATGGTGGTAAAGAAGTAAAATTGTTCACAAGCGCTTTAAAAGCCTTTCAGTGCAATAACCGCATAGTTATGGCACAAAGGAAGCATTTGAATGATTTTTACGTGGTAGAATTACCGGACGGCTGGAATGTGGACGTACCCAGCTGGAAGTATCCGAGGAACTTGGAATCGCCCAGAGTGTCATCTCCAGGCTTTGGCAACGATTCTAAGATGATGGTAATGTGAGTAGATGTTACAGCACAGGTCGCCTCCGAGTTACAACGCTGAATGAGGACCGGTATTTGGCAGTTACTGCCAAAAGAAACAGACGGAGCACAGCATCAGACCTATCTCGTCAGCTCTCTTCAGCTACCGGTACGACAGTTTCAAGGCAGACCGTGTACAGACGCTTAGGGCACATTGGTCTATATGCTCGTAGGCCTGTCAGATGTGTTCCCCTTACCACAACTCACTGTCGCCTGCGATTAACCTGGAGTAGAGAGCATGCATTGTGGACACCGCAACAGTGGTCTTGTGTGATGTTTTCCGACGAGTCCAGGTTTAGTTTGCAGTCTGATTCTCGCCGGACTTTCATATGGAGAACGCCAGGTACCCGTTACCACCAGAACACCATTGAACGACACCGTTACGGTGGTGCAGGATGGCTCGTTTGGGAGGAATTATTCTTGGTTCCAGAACTGACCTGCATGTTCAGAGTGTAACGATGATAGGCCACATCAATCGGGATGTCATTCTGGAACAACATGTACGTTTGTTTCGGGGCGCCATGGGTGCTGAATTTCTGTTTATGGATGACAACGCCCGTCCTCACCGTGCAAACATTGTAGACGAATGCCTTCAATCGGGATATCACCCGTATGGATTGCCAGCATACTCACCAGACTTGAATCCAATAGAGCATGTGTGGGATATGCTTGACCGACGAATTGCAGCCCTCAACCCCTCCCACCTGTCTACCGGAACTTCGGAGGGCATTGTTTGATGAGTGGTGTAATATTCCCCAAGATCAGATAATTGATACTCAGCATGCGTAGGCGTTGTAACATCGTCCGGGAGACATACTCCGTATTAACCATCATACTAACCATGTTATACTGTTTTTTGTAAATAGGTTATTTTTTGAAATTTGCTCCTGGGAGTAAAAATCGCAATTTTTATTAATTATGTCAAACATTAGCATCTTTTTTGCTCTTTACCTTTTGCTTAATAAATACACTTTACAAATAAGTCAAATTTGTTTTGCTTCTGTCTCTGTCTTTGCCTGAACTTCATTATCCTTAATTTATGGACATGAGTGTATATAAGGCTAACGAAAACTTATACCCTGAGAGCTGTTTGCTTTTCTTGAAATTCTCTAAACAAACAAAAGGAGACGGTTTGTACTTTTTCCCCAATTAATGCTTTTATTTTTTCTCTCGTAATTCATTAATTGTCATCACTAATATAAACAAAAATATTGACAACTTTTTTGTCAATTAGCTTCATTGAAATTTCTGATTTTAATTTTTTTTACATATTTTTGTGCTTAAATGCTCTTTTAATAGAATCAAAGAATAGATCCCATGTTCCGTTTCTTCTTATCTTTGATTACCTACATAAAAAAAATCTTTTCTTTTCCAATTATTTTCGCTTGCACTTCTCTCCTTTCGTTCACTAGCTGGAGTTGAGTGAAAGTGAGCTGCATGACAATAATCTATAAATTATGAAAATAAAATTTCCCTGAGAAAAGTATGCATGAAATTTTTACGTAGAAAAATACACGCGCCTGAAAATTTTTCAATTCAAAACTAAGCTCGAATCGCTGACCCAAGCATGTTAGTCGAGTGGAGCCGATAAAAACGGAGTAAACGCAACTCACCTTGTGACGGACTATACACGTTTCTACTAATTTCTTCTTTAAAACAAAATATTTATTTCAACCAACCTTCATCGAGAAACCTAAAGTGATTTATGTAAGTGAGGAATATTATATAAATTCGGGTTTAGCGAGTTGAAAAAGAGTGAAGTAAGAGGTCAAGTTGTTAAGTGAAGTAAAGTGAAGCAAGTGATCTGTTGACACGAAGTTGTTGACAAGCTGAAGTTGATACGTTTGATGTGTGCAAGTAGAAGTGGTTAGTGAAGATTGAAAAGCAGTGGAATTAAAGATTAAAGAGCCAAGAGCCATCGTCATTTGATCAAGCTAAAGAAAGTGCCCGAAGTTTCCCGTGAAGGATCCGAAGCATTAAGGATTCAGGTATCGTAAACTGGATTAAGTAAAAGCTAATTATTAGTGTGCAACGTAGTTGTAAATGAGCATATTTAAGCTGTCTTAGATTCAGTAGAGGTTCTGTAATATTATCCCCGCATTAGAGTATCTCACCTCTGCACTCTACCATTGTTTATATACCTTAATTAGAATTGTGCTGTGTCTGTTTCATAATCATTAATAAGAATTAATGAATCAAAATAGATTGGAATAATGTCTGTGGACTATTTAGTTCCTCCTACACATCTAACCGGGTTTACAGATAGACAGGAGGGTTCGGATGTAAGGGGTAACCAGAGTTTACCACAACCTGAGCCTGACGCTTCATTTAAATTCACTGTTCAGTAAAACGCGCATAAAGAAGTTATCACTTCAAAAGGTAACAACACAAAAACCAAAAAGGCCGTTAATAAACGAAATTCTTCATTTGAATCAAGCGACACATCTGCTGATACTATTTTTTGTCTAGTTCGTAATAAACGTGCCCGCTTGGTATCAAGTAGCGATGAATAGTTGTTAGTTCTATTCCTAATTTCAATTTGAGTTTTTATATGCTTTGTGTAGTTATGGTCAAATTTACACTAATTTTAAATTTTTCGTAATAAAAATGTGGATTGTTTTTGTTTGATAAATATACAACATTATTACTTCTTTGCACAGTTTCTTCTTAAAATATTAAAATTTGTTCATCTAATACAATTTATAAAGTTGTGAAACTTATCCCCAAATTACCATATAGTATTTTTCAATTCTTTCTATTAGTTCACACACTCTCTAGATTTATCTAGTTCAAATTTTTAATCGTTACTAAATGGCCACGGTGGCCGAGTGGTCTAGGCATCTGAGTCATGCTAGCGTGTCATGAGTTATCTAGTACCACTAAAGATCCGCCGTGTATTTGGGAGATGCACGTTAAATACTAGTCGATGAGCTCAAACGTTATAATTAATAATAATAAATTGATCAAAACTAATTATTCAAAGAATTACAAATGCAACCACGTTGGCATCATTTTTGGCGACTTATGTCAAAACTTGAAAAGGTTTTTATCTCACACACACATTTTAAAGCGCTCATTTGAGCTGAAATTTTCTATACACTAGTGTTTTGTGTAAACAATACGATAATTTAATTAATTAAAATTATTGACTGAAATTAATTTTTCAAAGAATTACAGATACAGCCACGTTGGCTTCATTTTTAGCAACTTGGGTCAAAACTTTCAAAGATTTTTTTCCCCTCACGTTTCAAAGCTGAACTGGTGAACTGAAATTTTATATACACGATTATTTTGGATGATAATACGATACTTTAATGGTAATTATAAAAATTAATTGCCACTTAATGTTGTGATTCTGTCATATGCTATACACATTTATAATAATTGTAACTATTTAATAAAAAGTATCTACAATATTTTTTTTTCTTGATCTAAGTAGGAAATGACTTAAAAAATTTTTTTCAATAATACTTCTTAGCAGGTACATTTTACACAATTTTTTTTTCGCGCTGTTTTCTAAGGAACATATCTACCATGAAAAAAAGAGTTGGGTTTATTTCTTTTTCTACCTATCCGAAAACTTCAAAAAATCAAAACAGTCATGTCGGCTCATGGTACAATCCGATTTGTACCATGGATCCAATCATCATCACTTTAAAAATCCTGTTGAACCCCCTCTAGTGCGAATGCACGATGCGATACGATCGAGCATTGAGGCACACAAGTTCTGTATGATGTCTTGAGACATTTCGTTCCACATTTGCTGCAAACTTGCCTCTAGTTCGTTCAAACTCGTGGGGTGCCCCTCACCGTCCCAAATGATTCCAGTTATGCTCGATTGAAGACAAATAAGGGGATCGGGCAGACCAAGGAAGGGTAGTAAAAGTGCGGACACATTCTTGGGACATCCCTTGCCATGTGAGGTCGAGCATTGTCTTGTTGAAAAATGACTCCTGGGGGCCGTTGCATGAGTGGAAACACTTGTAGTTGCAGGATGTCATGGACATACCGCTGGGCTGTCATGGTGCCACGGATCAAAACTAGGGGTGACCGCGTATTGTAGGCAATGGCACCCTATACTATCACACCAGTTGTGGGAGCAGTGTGTCACTGTAAAGCAAAGGCAGGATTGAGGCGTTAAACCGGGGTCTTCCCACACGAACACGATTGTCATCACTGCTGAGATTGAATCTGGATTCGTCGCTAAAGACGACCTGGTTCCATTCCGCTGCAGTCCAGTTTCCTCGTGTGGGGTAGCACTCCAAACGGAGGTGGCGAGGGGTAGGTGTCAAGGGCAGTACACTTAATGGGTGCCGTGATCCCAAATGCCCTTCAGCCAGGCGCTTTCGTATGGTTTGAGAAGACACATTGGCCCCTAGTGAAGGTGTTACCAGTGCCTGGATAGCGGCCGATGAAGCAGTTGGCCGTACACGTGCATTTCTTACGATGTGGTGGTCTTCGCGAGGACTGGTCTGTCGAGAGCGTCCTGTGTGAGCCTGGTCTTCGTATAAATGACATCTCTCGGATCCACTGGTCGCAACATCTCCTCACAACACAATCAGAGTGGCAAAAGTGAAGAGCTACTGGCCTAGCTGACCACCCAGGTTCCATCATGCCGATGATTCTCCCCCTCTCAAACTGTGACAGCTGCTCATATTGTCTTCGAAAACGGCGTAATGGCATGTCTACCTCAGTCCTTCCTTTGTAAATGGTTCAGCACACTCAAACAAGCTTTGGTTACCTGTTTTATACTCCACGGAGAACGAGGGAAGGCTACGGCTATACTCTACAGGCTATACGTAATGCGCAATCTCACTGCATTTCTAATCATTTGCAATCTTCCCGGCATGTAGCATCATGCTGTTTCGTTACGATCCCGCTATTATTTCTTGGTGCGTTAATTTTTTTGTCCATGAGTGTATATCACTTAAAGGATGATAATATCTACAAAATATTGATTTAATTATTAATAAAAAGAACCATCTGTGTAGAACATGAAAAATACTTAAATACTTTTAAGAAAATTAATTTTTTAGCGTATTAATTTTTACTTATTACAATACTAATCAATAACTCATTGTAGAAATAATTATATACGGCCATTTAATTGCCCATAATTCTTAATTATTTAAACTTTCGAATTTGAGTACTAGAAAATCGCAATAATATACACTTCTTTTTACAGCTGAAAAACCTTTAAATATAAGAAACGGGTATAATCAAGATTAAGAGACAAATTTCATTAATGTTTGTATAATAATATATAATGTAATGTAAATAATTTTTTACAATTTTTCTGAGGTTCAGTTGTTTCCTGCCCGCTTCGCTGAGCATTTTATAATAATGTATGAATATACACTGTTTATATCAGTGTGTGCTTCGCAGACTTTCAATATTTTCCACTCAATTTTCGTCGCGCCCCTTTCCATGCGATAACAATGTATTGAATGTAATAATAATGACGCTTTAAACAGGGGCGTAGTTACCACCCTATCAATTATACGGGGCCCCCAAGCTACAGGGACACCAACATGTGCAAGTAAAAAATTGTAAAGGGCCCCAAAAAATGCCTTCACGGGATTTTAAAACAGGACTAAAGACTAGCTACGCCGATGGTAGCTAGTCCTGATTTCTTAATACAAAAATTAAAGAAAAGCATGACACGTCTCATTTATTTTTTATTATTATTACATTTAAGGGTGAATGCCTTCACTCAAGGAGAAATTTTCTAACAAAAATTGAATGAATGTAATGAGTTTTTGCGTCAAGAAATACTGCCTTTCTACCACCAATATGTTTTCAAATATATATATGTTCATATATGCATGTGGATTCTCTTGATTTCTTTCTTTCCAATAACTTTTCAAGGCGATCCAAGCTCTTTTTCAGAAGATCCACCTAATCAAAATTCCTCTACATTCTCTCACCCCTTTGATTTTATTTTTCAAAATCTGTAGTTGATGCGGTGGATTAAATTTTAAATAAAGCGAAAAAGTAATCCACCATTTTGAAAAAAAAAAAACTTATAGACAAAGCAGGAAAAAAATCTTAAATATCCCACACAACCCCTAGATCTTAGATGATTAGGCTTAAAAAAATCACACAAAAGTTTCGTTTTCTGTAAATATCTGCTCTCTTGCCATCTTTGTTAAAAGCTCCAATGAACTTTCAGATGATCCTTTTTGTAGTAAAATCGCTCTGCATAATACCAATAAGCTAAAAACAGATGGGTACTTAAGTATTATCGCAACAACCGTCAACTTTCAAGATAACTCGCCAAATTGGCAACCTCGATTTTGCATGTGTCGTATGCCCTGAATTGACAATCACGAACTTCGTTTCATTTTATCTCGTCAATAGGTTGTGATAATACGTAAGTACCCAGAAATACATCACCTTCCCTTTTTTAACTCCAGAAAAACAAAATGTGATAAATCAATTGCCTAATGATTCTCCTCTTCCATGCTCGGAATTTTTCTCAACCTCCTTTGAGTTTTACCATGACAGGTTCTTTTGACGAAGGAATATATCTCGTAATCTTCTGATCTTGATTCCATTTTCCCACCTTGCGAATACTTTTTGTCTTTTAGAAGTTTTCTCTCAACGTCACGACGATGACGTTCAAAACTTAATAGTGTGAGCATATTTTTCAATTTACCATGAAAGACTTTTGATATTCCAAGCTTAGGAACAATTTCTTTTATTATTGGAAGTTCATCATCCGGAGTTCCAGACAAAACACGTCTTACCCCTCTTTCTGTTTTTTTTATCACTTTAAGCTTGCTGTAAATGGCAACAGCGACTTTCATAAGAGCCATTTCTTCCAGCGATGGAACTAATTTCGTTTCCATCGCAGTGTGATTATTTATAAGACAAACTGAAGAGAAGTAACAAGGTTAAATAACTAACGTTGAGAGGGTCGATACTTTTATAACTCTTTGCATGTACTAAAATGTTCAGAAAGGCATAATTATATTCACATGACTTTATATGCAATGGATGCTCTGAGAAAAAAATGAAATACACACACAGAGGAATTAATCACAAAACACAGGAAATCAGGATCGTCTTCATTTGGGATAAATTTTTCGAAGGTACCCTGGAAAAAAAAAGGAAAAAATTAGTGTCAGTACTTAAAACTTCATGGTTATTTCTCGACAAGTTTAATTAGTTTTGTTTAGCTTTTTCAATTTTTGTAAGTCAACACAAGAGACTAATTTTCTCATTATTGAAACGAATCAGAAAAAATAGAAGAAAAAAATTATTTTATGTACTGGTACACCAAAACAAAGAATTTTTAACGGTTAATTATTTTCCATCTATTGAACCTGTTGTCGTTTTCACACACACACACACACAATTTCATTTCACAATTCCAAAAAAATCCCCAATCGCATGCTTTCTTATAAAATTATCTCACATTTAAAGTGACTACATGAGTAACCAAGATTTTGAAAAAGCGCTCAATTGTATAATTTTTTTCGATATTTAGCGACATTTGAATTAGAATACACTTATTAAGTTGTTTTAAGAATAGGATTACAAGAAAAAATTATTTAAATGCCATTTTAACGCAAGAAAAATCAAAAGAATGACATTTTTAAAACATTTTTCTTTTATGAAAAATGTTTCTTTAATAATATTTTGCTTGTAAATACAGCTATACATAGTCTGAACTAGGACTTTAGAAAAATTCGTATAATTTAGAGAGTTACGATCAATTGGAAAAGTCAATGTTTTTTCTAAAATTCCACTACTCTGATATGTAAAAATAGAAATAAAATCACTTCTAAGTTATAGATTTCAAAAAATCAGTTAAACCCCTTTGGAGAACTTTTAGTTAGATATTACTAGAGAAGCATTTTCCATAAGAGAAGAATGTTTCTAAAGTATGTCATTCATTCTTCCACTTCTTGCCAAAAATCCCATTTAAATAACTATCAACTAAATCGGAATATATAAAAAAAAATATCCATTTAAAATTTTTTTTAAATCATGGTTCCAAAACGTTGTCAGTTACCTTAACGATTTAAAAAAAAAGCTGAATTTTAATGCCATTGAATAGATTTTAATTAATAAATTCAAAAACAAATAAAATTCTCCAAAATGCACACTTTCACCCCCTCTCTACTTTAAAAGAACCCATGGGTTATTTTCTCCAGTATTGCCAGAATACCCTGTACAATTAATGAGGTAATAAAGTAAATGAAGGGGGATTCATCTAAATTATGATTCATATCTTAACATTTACATTTAATTTTCTGGATAAAAAGATGAAGCATTTACAACTAATTATATATGCAAACAAAAACAAGAAGAGTTAAGATAACTGGGACATGAAGATGCTTCAAATTTTGCATTTTTTTTTTATTTTACTTTTAAAAAATAGATGGCACTGCGCTGCATCTATAGATGCATTATTTATGAGAATTTGATAAAAAGATCGCTAAAAATTAAATTTTAAAATTGTAAACAAATGTGATGTAACTGTGTTTCAGGTACACCTTCTTCAAACTCCGTAGTGTATTCAATATGTATTGTAAAAAACTAATTTTTCTGTATTATATGTTTAAATTTATTGAAAATTGTACATTTTTTGAGCAAAAATTGGGGAAAATTTAAATGATTTGTTTCAAAATTTTGAAAAAAAATTGTTCTTTGAAATGCTAATTATGACTACAGTTTTGCATTTATAAATACTCAGCGTAGTTTTTAAATTATAAATCGAGTGGATATAGTACAAAGTGAATCTTGAGGATTATTCTAAATTATATACACAGCTTGTAAAATAGACATTTCGTTTTTCCTAACTGCTTATTGTTAACATTTGAATGCTCATGAATAACTCTATGTTTATTACTGTTGGTTTTACTTTAAAATAAATAAATATTCATATGTATGAATACAAAAGCGGAGAGTCTTTTGTTATAATTTTTAAAAACAGTTTCATTTAAATTAGATATCAAATTAACTTCTTAAATTCCTCAAAGACATTTTTTGTGTGTATTTTTATAACGATAAAAATATGTGTAAGGAATTTTATAATATCCTGTAATGATGATGTTCAAAGTGAAGTAAAAATACTAAAACTTATAGACATAAAACCTTGGTATTTTAAATGGAAGAAGCTGTGAATCGTTGACAACACGTGTTGATGAAGTAGGGAAAGGGTAATTACAAAGACTTCTAAAGAATCTAGAATTTTAAACTGACAATTTAAAAACTGAGAAATGATGCAAAATTATCCAATTAACAATGGTATGGCTTTATATTGTATTAAAATATATTATTTTACAAATCATAGATGAAAATATCTTTATTTCCAATTTTCTCAAAATGCATTTTTATGGTGATTCCGGTACACTTTCCTCAAAATCTACTTTACCTATAGTGATGATATTTTTCATAATGCAAGATTAAACAAATTTTTAACAAAATGAATGGATTCGCTTTCAAATAAACATTCACAAATTTCAGATATAGCACAATTTCTGCATAAAATTTAAAGGAAATTCAAATCACTAAATTAAAAAAAAAATTTAATTTTTATAACTTTATATTTTAAAATTTCATTTCATTCATTTTATGGATTTTTATGTTTACAAAACTCTGTAAAATTTTATAGCTATATGTGCAGTAGATTTTATTCAAAGTGTACCTAAAGCTAAGAACATGCTTGAAAATTTTAAAAAAAGTTATTGATTAATTATTGCTCTTAAAGATTAATTTGTAATTAAAAAGGAATTTTTTTACATTAACAAGTACATAAATATACAGATAATTCAACGTAAAAATTTTATTTCCGTTGCTTTTAGTTTAAGTAAGTGAGAATCAATTTGGTGGGAAAAAAATCATTTTTCCTTCTCGCAGACGTCCCAGTTACCTTAAATAATTGTGAAGCTTGAAATTTCCAATAAGTTAAACTTTGAGTTAGAAATTAAACTAAAGATAATAAATGTACAAAAAGTTACAAAACTATGATAGTTAAATTATTTTTAAAAGTTATACAGTATCTCAATGCATGAATTTTCAGTTTCACAGCACAAGATAATTCTACTTTCTTTTTTATAAAGCTTTTGGCTTTAAATCCGTTACAACAATGTGACAGCAGCAAAGCCAGGGTCGTAACTACCAATGGGTTAGGTGGCGCCGTGCACCGGGGCCCTCACGCTCAGGGGGGGGGGGCTCGGACTCTGACCACAAAGCAAGCTGAGCTTTTGCGACAATTTCATCCAAATTTAAGATTAAAAGGTTGGAACATAACTATAATCATGGCAATTCGGTTTAAAATAATTTAGAACTTGTAGGGAACTTTCCTAAATTTTCTCCGTTTCTTGTGTAGTGTTGTGAACTTTATATTGAAAAGTTTATATTGTATTCAATTTTTTAAAATTTTTATATAAACTGTTACTTGAAAGTTCCATAAAAAATCTTACCATACTTACTATTACATCTTAAAAAACCTCCACAAGAGGCAATTTCTTCCAAGTTACATTCTACTTTTATAATAACAATACAGTAGAGTGTCGTTTATCCGAATCAATTGGGACCGTACACTGTTTGGATACGCGATTCTTCGGGTAACCGAAAACCGAATGCGACCGGACACTGTACAAATATTGAAAATCATCACATGCGGGAAACGTGCTTGAAAAAAAAAGCAAAATAGGTGCAAAATGTCGTAATTTTATCTTTATTGTGGAAAATAATCAATTATTTTTCCCTGTACCATTGTACGCCTTCGTTTTTCGTTGCAAGGTCTCTGATTCTCTTGAGCAGCAGTAGTTGAGTAGGACAGCACTCTGTTGTTCGTACCACTCCATAGCTGTCTTTAACACAGAAACGCGTCAGCATTTGATGGACTCTTGTGAGCTACTTTCGTCGTCGTCCTCGTCTTCATCAGTTTCATCGTCGACAGGGTCAGATTCCTCTTGCACGGAAGTCACAATCATGTCGCCATTTAGCATTTGAAATCCAAAGTCTTCTGCGTCGCTTCGCTTTCTCTCTTCGCGAAACGGTTCAATATCTCAAGTTTTGTCTCTATGTTCAAGACGTTGCGCTTCCGTTTTGAATTCGAAGCTATAGCAGTTCACAACTCAACAAAAGAGCACGTATACACCCCCTCACTTGGAAACAAACAGATGTTTACCAAATCACACAACTGAAATTCCCCAAATATCCTTCACCTTGGGTTTTCCCGTCACTTTTGGCCTCACGTGAAACAACTGTTGAGCATTGCACTGTTCGAAAACATATTCATAAACAGTACATACAGTTGACAAAAAAAAAGTGGTTCGGATATTTGACTCTCCGGATAATAAACGTTCGGATAAACGACGCTCTGCTGTATAATTCATAGTAAGCTAGTTTCCTGTTTCAATATTTCGCAATCTACTCGTTTTATCAATAGACTGATGTAATTTTGTCCCCTCTCCAGTGCTCTTTTGCAGAGGTGTTTTTAAAAATAATTATAATAATATTGTATTGCATTTTCTAGCTCATGTATAATTCTTTCCATTTTGAAGCTCTAAGCCAGGGGTGGGCAGACTTTTTCAGGGAGCGGGCTACTTCTAATTTTTCAAGGAATTGCGGTCCACCAAGTGTCAGTGGAGCACACAAGGGCGGGGGAGGGGTTCACAGGTTCTGACCCTCCGTCATAACCCTTCATTTTTTCCTATTCATTATAGTCCCATGTATATAGTATGTAAAATGTAATTAAGTATTTGAAATTTAATTTTTTTTTATTTATTAATGTTAATTATATTTATTCAGTAATTTATTTTTTGCTCTTTTTTGTTCCCGACAATCGACAAAATCAAGAAGAAAAAAAATGTTTGGCTGCGTATTGGGGTATAACACGAAAATGGTAGACCTTCAACTCTCGACCCCCTTCCCTTTAAAAATTCTTGTGTACGCTACTGCCCAATGTCGTTGGTGTGGTGAGGTGAGAAAAAGGTTATTATTATAACTTAATAATAAGTACGGAATATGGTACTTATATATATATATATATACCTACAAAACAAAAATAAAAAAAAACACTTTTAAAACCGCGTTTAAAGCAAAACACAAGATACAAACTTAATAACAATAGCCCCAAATATAATTATATCTATGATACATTTAATTATGAAACAATTCAAAATACATTAAAAAATAAAGCATTTTTATCTGAAATTATTTTTTGTTGTTATACTGTCAGTAGACGGCTTAGTCTGCGTACTGTCTCTCGGCCAATCTTGAATGTTCCGTATATAATTACTAACTGGTAAAATTTTTAGGCGGTCACCCCCAAATGTCTTGGTGGTCCACCGGTCGATCGCGATCGACGTAATGCCCATCCCGGCTCTAAGCCCTCTGGTGTGTTAGTTCGATCCTCCCAAATTAATAGTCAGAGAATTTCCAACGACATTTTGTATCATTGCATTACATTTCTCCTTCCTTTTAACGTCAGCAAGTACTCGAGTACATACGAAATGTATATTGGATATTGCACATATTATAAAACTGAAATTAGGGATAAAAAAAACTAGTGGTGGGTTTAAGAGCAAACAATGCCAAGAAAGAGAGAAGACAGTAAATAAAAATTTTAGCATTGTATGTTTAAAATACTCGTACATTTTTGCTTTCTTACTCGATAAAATCCAACCAAGATAGGGCTCTCATTTTTTTTTTTTTTGAAGTGAAAACTTCTTTAGCGGCGTTGGGCACTTTTTCGTAGAGGAAAATATTATGAGTTCGCGTCACCGACATGCTCTGACTGGCGCACGCGCAGGGTGCTGTTCGCCTTTGACAGTTTTTGGATGGGTGAAATCTCGTGCGTTCGCGTCAACGACATGCTTATAGCAGTATATCTGTAGCTATACAGCTGACGTATAGTGTATATCTTATAAGTGAAGTTGAATGGATTTGGTGAAAATATCAATGTGTATATACTGTGCATTGCTCATTACGATTCCGAGAATGGGCAATACATGTTTATTGTTGCCGTTTATATTTCGCCTGGAAAATCTATGAGACAGATACAACAATTTTTATTCGAAAATTTGATGATTTATACAAAAGAAGGTTCTGAAATACTCGAAAAAAGATTCGGCGAAAAATATGATAATGTACCGATGATTTTAATTGGAGACTTCAATATTAACTTTGCGGATGATAAAAATCTACCACTAATTGATTTTCTAAATGAAACACTTGATTTAAATATGTCCAATGATCGAAAACTCAGAACTACAAAATATAAAATGACGATCGATGTGGTTTTTAATACGCTTTTATAAGTTTCACTTGCATGTAACGGAATCTTGGAACTCGATTTTTACCCACTTTAAAAGGTCACATTAATTCGAAATTTTGCACACTTGTCAAGGACCGATGACAATACAATAATTTCATAATTTTGTTCCATTTTCCTTTTCAGGATCGTCAGGAATAAGGATAATCAGATTTGGCGACAATTCCATAAACCACTTCTAGATTTGGCAACTTATTGCATGTACCATTTTTAAATTTGGCGACTAATTCCATATACCATTTTGAGATTTGGCAAATAATTTCAACATCATTTTCAGATTTAGCGACTAAAAGAATAAGGTGTAAACCTAAAGCGAGTGTTTTAAATTTAAAGCTAATTTTATGCAAGTATAAAATACACTTGCGTTAAAGGAAATAAAACAAATAAAAAAATGTTCTGTATCTGAGAAAATGGAGGGTGAGTGTGTTAGCAATAACCTACCATAGTATAAACATTTTTCTGAAAATGAAAATTAAAAAAAAATGGCTCGTGCATGTGAAAAAAAATAATTTACGTTCTAACCACTAAATATTTTTTTATTTTTATAAAACAATACGTTCAGAAGTGATGATACGGAAGTGGAAAAAATGATTAAAGTGGAAAAAATTGGAAACAATAAAGTGGAAATGATTAAAGTGGAAAAAATGATTGACACTTAATGTTATCATGTTTTTATTAACTCGCTTTCTTTAATGTCTGTCCGGGTGGATTTTAGACTTTTTGACTTTCCGATGAGCTAGAGGCTTGAAATTTCGACCATAGCTCAGAAATGGATGACAATGCATGAAAATGTGAAAAAAGAAAAGGAGGAATTTAATAATTTTTAGTCCATTATAAAAACATGGTACATTAAAAAAAATTTTAATTCGAACTTTTTCTTCTTAACACTTTTATTTGTTTGACCTGTTCAAAAGAGACGGAATCTAATATAACGATACGGGACTCATCCGAGGCCTCGTAAACGGAAAGAATAAATACACTTCAGACCCGTTAATTAATATCCATTGAAGAGCAAGATTAATTCCACAGCCACGTAATTCCAGCTTCAAATATCAAACGCAAGGATAAATTCAACTATGAATAATTGATAGTTTAAAAAACTAAAAAACACGCTTTTATTGTAGTTTGAACTAAAAAAGGAAAAATAAATTATAGTTTTAAAAAAATTAAAAAACACTTTTATACATAAGCGAACTAAAAAGTAAGAAAATATAATTCTTAAAATAAGAATAAAATGACTAACGAGAAAATTTATGTCATTGGGTTAAAAGCGTGGGGTGTTCTATAAATGTATCAATTATTATAATATCTATAACTTCTATTCAGAGTTAGGGTAAAAATGTAGTAAAAAGCACCCCACGCTTTTACCCCAATGATATTAATTTTCTCGTTAATCATTTTATTCTTATTTTAAGAATTATTTTCTTACTTTTTAGTTCGATTCAGTATAAGAGCGTGTTTTTTTAGTTTTTTTAAAACTATAATTTATTACACGCGATACTTAGATAAATTTGAATCAAACATTTTCCTTTCTTACTTTAGTTACCATAAGCCTATTGTATCTTTTTTAGAACAAGATGAAATAATTGAAAGTACAAAAAGTCTAAGTATTGTTGAAATTAATGATGACAATGATGCAAAAAAAATAATGTTAAAAATCAAGTACATTGAAATTTAAGTAAATACAAATACTATCCATAAATAATATATGATTGTATATTAATTGTTATTTCAATTGAATTGTATTTATATTTTGTCATGATCTTGTACTGCCCGAATATGAATAATAAAAAAGCATACAAACATTCATTTAGTTGTTGCTCGGAGTGTAAATAGATGTGAAAACCAGATTGATGTTCATAATTTTAATTCAAGCATTATGAAATTTCAAATTTTAATACTAAAAGCTGTAAGTTTTCACTTCTATCAGCAGTCTCTATAACTGCCAATTTTTTTTTAGTACCGGGGCCTTTGGATACCTAGCGACGCCACTGATTAAAGTTTTTATATCAGTGGGGCCCCAACCCGAATACCGGCACCAATCCGTGGATCAAACAGTACCGGGTCGCCCAAGGAACATTAAATGATTTCTATGTTATTTACTGTGGTGTATTTCTCCCGGGTTTGTGCAACTTACCGTGGAAATCGTTTTATATTTCATGCTAAATCACTTTATATTCCTTTTTTTTTTAGTGTAATTGTATTTCATTTGGAAGGCAGCATATTTAAATACAATTAAATTAAAATTATTACATCAAAACAATCTAAAATATAAACCATGCTTGTCTAAAGTGCGGCCCAAACGCAAATTAAGAAAATATTTCAATTTACGCATATTTATTTTAAAAAAATAAATGTATGCACAAAATATGCTTTATTAATTTTCGATTTAAGTGAAGAGTTTGAAAGAAGATTTCAAGATTTTTGAAAAAACGAATAGTATTTCAATATATTTTCTCTACCCCGTTTTCTCTAAAAATAAATAAACTACCTTCAAATCATCAAATAGAATGCATTGAACTGCAAAGTGACATTCAATTGAAAGAAAAATTTGGGAATGTTGCTATGCTGGAGTTTTATTAAGATTACCTACAGTGCGCGATAAATATCCTCATTTTCACACTCATGCTTTATTAATGCCTTCAGCTTTTGTCAGTACTTGTATCTGTAAACAGTTATTTTTCAAGAATGAAGCATACAAAAAACAAAAATCACTGACAAACATCTTGAAAAATGCAATAAGAATTGCAACCGATATCGATCTGCTTCTTCAATACAATCGCAAATTCATTCATCTCATTAACTTGATTTTTTTCCATCTTTATGAAATCCAAACTAAATGAAACGAAACTTTTACAAATTTAAAATAAATGTGTACCTATTCATGTCTAATTCAAATTTTAAAAAAATTATAAAAAAATAAGTTAATTTATTTTAATAAAACTGCATAGAGTTAATTTTTATTTCAATTTTTTAAAAAAAAATATTGTATGTGCGGCCCAGAAAAAAAATTATTTTTGCAATGTGGCCCACAAGTGATCCTAGTTTAGACACCCCTGATATATATATAAACAATCAACGTCCCCCGGCAGAGAGCCGAGGTAAAATTATGAAACGTTGACCGGTCAGCGGAGATAAAAAAAAACGTCGGGTAGTTACTGAACTATTATGTGACAAAGCTAAAATATTTCAATGGTCAATGGTGATTTTTCTGCAAGAGTGGATAAATAATTTTTAGAATAGCCACAGTTTTAAAAATATATATTTACATCAGTGAGCCTGAAGAAATAATTTTTTTTTCAATCAAACGAAATGAAATGAGAAAAAATATTACATTTAAAGTATACGGTTATATATTACAATATTACATTTAAGTAAAGTATTACATTTAAAGTAAAGTTCAAGCCCTTCTTCAAAAAAAAACATCACTTAGGAAAAAGTGTGTACAATTTTTAACTTCAGTTTACACGTAAATAAGCTACACTTATCCAGGGCCTATCTTAGCAGGCGTGCAGCGCACAAGAGCGGCCAAAACAAGAGAGTTCTATCAATCAAGCAAAATTTTTTACAATTTCTAAAAATAAAACTTTATACATCAAATAAATATGCTGAATTTTTTAAATAAGTTCTTGTAAAATCAAAATAAGTCACGATTTTCCAATAACATAGCATAGTTTAAGAAAAACAGAATGTTAGTGCACAGTATGTTGGTTCACACCCATTGTCCATTAATGTCTACTTTTTACGTACATCCTTCATTTGATAGCAAAGTTTGTGACAGAGCTGAGTATAAAAGGTTTTTTTCTAAGCTTATCAGCGATACTGGCACTGTGGATTGAAACTTAACAAAGGCGTCACAAAATTGATTTTTGAGAAAGCTGCTTTACGAAAATATCTAATAGAGTTAATATTACCTAAGACATAGGAGTGTTTAAACTCAGTATACAACTGGGAAATTATAAGTTTTCAATTTAATAATAATCTTACAATTTAGAAAAACAAAATAGAGAAAAAAAGAGGGGGGTTTTTTACTTATGGTCTTACAACACTCATTAACAACGCCCATTTTCCTTTTTAGTAAAAGTGTTATACTTCCATTAAAAGGTAGTTTCTTGTAATTATATTTGGTATAAAAATATTTGAGAAAAATCTTGCCGCCCATTTTGATTAAATAATTTTCATTAAAAAGCCTGTTTGAAAAACACTTCAATATTCGCATAGTAATATTAATGTTTACGAAGTTTTCCAGAGTTCTAAATCTTATCTTAGGTTGTAGGTACTTTAGTTGTATTTTAAAGAAATTGCGGGTTTTATGTGTTTTTTTAAAAAATTCCCAAAATGTAACAAGATGCCATGTAATCAAAAATTACTAATCAAAAGATTCACAATACAGCACTAAAAACAATAATAAAAGAAAACATATTAAAAGCCAATCATGAACTACTGTGCAATACTTTTAACACGAAAACGCTTAAAGCGAATTATCGGACAACACGAAATAATACAACAGCCACCACAAACTGCTATGTATTTTCAGGCATTTTTCCCCATCTTCACGCGAAAATATTTCCCATCTGGGAATGAACAAATGCGGAAAATACCAGAGATTTCAGAGGGGTGTGAAATGAAAGAGGTGGTCTCCATTTTTGCCTGAATTTCTTCAACTAAGGTAAAATATGTTCCCTTTAAGCAAGTTTTCACTGTAGAAAATAATAAAAGGCACGTGGAACCAAATCAGATGAATAGGGAGGATGCTCAATCACAGTAATATTTTAGCTGGTCAGAAACTGCTTGACAGTTAGCATTGGCTTGGTGCAACAGCCATCCATGATTTTCTGATTCTGGCCTGTTTTTCCTAATTTAGTTTTTTAGTACTTCAATGTAGTAGTGTTGATTAACAGTTTGACCACTGATGTGAGTGGAAACCCACTCATATCACGAATTTTTGCAACGTTTTGGTATGCAATTGCTGACCTTGAGGGGCCAGCAGGTTCATCATCGGCCACACTGACCCATGCCCCTAAAACCGTTTTTGCTATTCAAACACTTGCACGCGACAAAGTTTCATCTCCATAAGCCTCTGTTAATATTTGGTTTTAGTGTATAATTTCTGAAGTTTCTCAAGAAACTTGATGTTGATTCGATATTTTTTCGGCAGAATGCTATTGCACGTGTTCACTCAATGACGCAGTACTCCTAATTAGCATGATCGATTAAGGCGAAACTCGCCACGTGGATAGAGAAGGAGCCTTTGGATGAGTTACCAAAACATTTGTTGAAAACTCCACTCTTTTTTTCAAGTCACACACTTAGTCTCTTTTTTTGTGTATGTTATACATTGTATAATGTTTAAAGACATTTTGAAACGTGACAATTCAATCTCGATATGTCAACAGATGAAGAAAGAAATTTACAAAGAGAATTTTTGTCAAAGCAGTGTTTTAAAAAAATTTTGGTAGCAAAAAATAACCATACAGCTGTGCTAGTTTCTAAGTTGCTCATTGCATTGCCAGCCACTAGAAACGTTTTTAAGAAAGAAAATTTGTAAAAAAATATCGTTTTTAGAATGTAGTCCTATATTGTTTGTTGATTTTAAAGAAAAAGACTTGATTATAAAGCGTATAAATGAGTTAGCTATAAGTCGCAATATAATTAAAGATCGAATAATAGAATAAGAAAAAATATTCCTTCGCTAATACATAACGACTTAAATTATGCAGAAATGTATTCAATTGCTATAGATGAGAGTAATGATGTAAATGGTTATCTACAATTAGCAATTTCTGCTCGGTATAAGTATGGAAATATATAATGAATGAAGAGTGCTTGATATTTTTAAAGAATTTGATATTGCATTTGAAGAAATGGATATTGACCTTCAGAAAATAGTTTCTGTTACAACAGACCGTGCACCTAGTATGGTATTGAAAAACATTGCATTTATGAAGTACCTTAAGCAAAATATCGCACATTTTCTGATTGAATTCATTGTAAAGTACACCAGCAAGTTTTATGTGCGAAGCATGATTTAAAAACATTTTCCAGTTTAATGTCAGCTGTAATAAAAATAATCAAATTTATATAAGAAATGAGCTTTTTATAAACGGCAATTACACAATTCTTAGAAGAAATAGAATGCCAATATTCAGGGAATTTCACATAAAACTATGCGCAATGGCTTAGTTTCGGTCAAATCCTTTATCGCTTTGTAACGTTATTAAAAGAATTTAAGCTTTTTTTAAATGAAAAAGACAAAAGTTTCGATGAATTACCCAATATATATTGGTTAAACGATTTAATGTTTTTATGCGTCATCACTCAGCATTTTAATGAACTAAATAAAAACTTCAAGGGCATGGACTAATTGTTTTAATGATATTTGAAAACATTAAAATAATTATGATGAAACTATACATCTTTACTAAGGATTTGGAAATGAAAATCACGAAATATTTTCCTCAATTACAAAAGCATTTTCGAAACACAATAACTTTGAAAACTCCGTTCCCATTCACAAAAATGCAATTAAAAATAAAAATGATTATTCAGGAAATAAAACAAGCTTTTGAGGTTAGATTTATCAATTTAAGAGTTTGGAAAATACATTTCACTTTATTTTATATCCATACAAAACAGACTTTGAAACCGAATTCATGTGGCTAGGTATCGATAATTTACAAATGAAATCAGTTGAATTTAGAAGCAGGGTAGTGTGGAAAACACAATTTAAGACTTGATTTCTGAAAGAGAAAAAAAACTGGGAATATTGATCCCACAGTAAAAATTGAAAATATTATATTAAATGTATGGGATTCCTTACCAAATAATTTTATATCAATGAAAACCCTAGTTAATGTATGTGTGTGCTCTCTTAACAATGTTTGGGTCCACATATTCGTGTGAAAAATTGTTTTCTTTAATGAACTTTGTAAAATCTTCTAATAGAAATGTACTTGGCAGGGAATTTTTTTACTGCAAAACGCGTTAAACTAATGAATACGAAATATGAACCTAAAATGAAAAAACTATCTGAAATTAAACAACAAAAGATATTTCATTGTATACTTTATAATCAGTTTTGTTATACATTTTCTATGTATATAGTAATAAATAATATTTCATAATATATATTGCATGTATTTTTCGTTACTCCTTGCCACACATTTGCACGAAACACCTAAGACTTTTTAACCCCACTAAAAATTTCAAACCACGCCCAATTTTACCCGTTAAGCCAATTGAATTTTTAGCGCGTTTTTCACGTAGTGTAAAAAAAGCGCTATTAGGACGCAAATTTTGTCTTCGTCTTCGTTCCATATTTTGTCGTACCTTTTTCTCAGCCAATAAGCAACCGACTGACCTCGGGTTTTCGGCATTTGGTCGCATTTGTGCCCTAGATGAGCCGAATCATATTTAAATTTAATAATTTTTAAAATTTGTTTTAAAATTTCTTTTTGAATTTTTTTTAAGTATAGTACTACTTTTTGTTAGTAAAAAGTTCATTAGTTGCATTATTGTAAAATACAACATGTGAAAAACGCGCTAAAATTACTTGGCCATGCCAATGATTGATATCTTGTTTAAATATGTTTATTTTTAAAAATACCCAGTTAAAAATTTTTAAGCTTAACTCTGGTGCAAATGGGCATTAGTGACCCCCGAGCTTGTACTAAAAAATTTATGAACAAAATTTGACCCACGTCTCAAAAAGGTTTGCCATCCCTGACCTAGGGCATAAACTAAAATCTTTTGGTTATATAAATAAATAAAAATTTCAGAGATAGTCGAAGAGCTGATACAAGAAATTTGGAATACCTTACAACAGGGATCGGCAAACTTTTAGCTGTGACGTGCTAAACCAATCTCCTAATATGATTCAGCGTGCCACACAATGGAAATTTTTTTAAACAATTCGATTCCCGCAGTAATGCACGCAGAGTTAGAGAATAGAGGTCAGTAATTAAAATTTACAGTTGCATTAAGTGTTAATTTTGCATCATATAAAGATATTTAATAAAATTAAAATAAACAGCATAAAATACAACTATTGCTTCAATAAAAATTTTTAAAATTAAAATTGTTCATATATTTATGCTTTTTGTACATATACATTTTGTATTTTTATATAAAAAATGTTTATTAAAATAAGAACTAAACATAAAATATAAGCGTTTCCTTTCATTACAGTTAAATAAAAAAGATAAATAAAAATTTGAATGTGAACTTCATGCTAACACCGTTCAACTTTGATATCACAAAATCAGGGGTATAATGTGTGACTTTCAATTTGACACTATTCTGAGCATGTAATTGTTAAACAATTTTTTTGCGGGCTCGAAATATTTTATGAGGAACAATTTTTTTACTTAGATATGTAGAACCAAAAGCGGAAAGCAGAATACATGCTTCAAACAATTAAATATTTCCAGAAATGGCATTCAATAATTGCCATAATAGCTGTAAATTTATCTACAGACTTATCTTTCAGAATTTTTTCATAATTCCATAAATGTTTAGAATTCTGAAGATGTCTGTCAAGAAAGAGCTCCATTACAAATTTATCAACTTCCATCCACTCAAAAATTGACAAATTTATAGTGTACTGCAGCGTGCCACTGAGAATTGTACTGCGTGCCACATGTGGCACGCGTGTCATAGGTTGCCGACCCCTGCCTTACAACAACGTTATGCGAATACTACAACATAATTTTAAAAAATATTCTTGCTACAATTATTCTTTTTATTAAAACTCTAGAAAACAATTATGAGAAACAATTTTACCAAGTTTCGAAGATATTTAAAGTTAATATTTTCATTTATCATTTTTGAAATTTTAGAAATGTGCGAAAAAATTGATTTTGAGAAAAATGTATTTTTAGTACTTTTTATCACATATTTTTTCACTTACACTATTATTCATTTAAAATTCATCCCTTTTATAGCTAAAACTTCTGTTTGCTCATTTTTAATCATTTTTTTCTTTTTAGCTGATCTATTTTTTTTTCTGGCAAGTTTTGCCACTGACAGAGAATGTCGTTTGGACTCTGTTCCTCAAATTTCATCATGTTCTACAAAACTTTTAAATGTTTTTTCCAGAAGACACACCGAAATGTTTCCATATATCTAACAATCCCTGAAATTTCTTGCATTTTAAAGTCATATTCATGACTGACCCAAAAACAGTCTTGCGCAACACTAACTTTTCTTTCAAAACGCACATCACAGCATAATAACACAATTATGTATTACCTAAATTTCCTGAGTTAAAAACAGTATTATTTTCATTGTTTTCAGAAACATCTGTAGATCTTAAAGAATAAATTAGCTTTGATTTACTCACAGTTGTAATATTTAAATCGGTACTAATTTTTTCATTCTCTGAAACTGAAACTTTATTATGGAACCGATTTCCTTTGTACTTAAGTTTAAAAGAATAACATTTATTTTTGTTATTTCCCCTAATTATAAAAAAAATTTATGAGCTAATAAGTCACTGATATTTCATCAAATAAAAGTAAACTTTTGTTTTGAAACTAAACAAGCAGAGTTTTTATCAAATCAAGTTAAATGTAAACAATAAATATTGCCAGATTTACTTTTCAAATACTCTCAAAATGCTTCATTTTCTTTATATTAATTCAAAATTTTGATGAAATTTTATTCTAAAAAAATCAGGTATATAAACCCTGTTTAAAGAGGCATTTAAATACTAACTTCTGGTAAAATAAATACCCACTTCCAGTATCTCCCGCTTTACTAATTCTTAAATATCTTGGCTTCTACACGACCTAGAGACAAAATAAGAATAGTTTTTGAAGCAAAATAAATGTTTTATTCTAAAAACTCAAGAACTGAAAATGTGAACTTTTACCAAAGTTGACCATTTTAACGTATTCGTATACCATAAAATAATACTTAATTCACAAAATAATTGTGGCCGTGGTAGCCAAGGTAACGGACTCATGGCCGGCGTGTCATGAGTGCGAGCCCAAAGCCGCTGAAGACCCAGACACCGTAAAAAACAAACGGTATAAAATATTATTTCGAAACAGAACAGCTTCAAACATGGCTTTATACACCCACATACTCATACACATATATATGTACATATTGCAAAGCACATTCATATTTTTTACAATGTAAAATACATTTTTAACAAACCAGGTTTCACAAATTATCCTGAACGGAAAATACTTACCAGGATTCAAATTAAAGGGTAGTTCCTCTTATTTGCTAAAAATTCAACAGACAAGGTACTGGAATATTCCACAGCGCAATTCTCCAGGCAACCATATGGATGAACTGACCTTCTCTCTTTGAGGATTCTTGTTGCCAAGCTAATACATCGTCGCAGGATGATGCCAAGTACTTCCCTCTTTTTAACCGAGGTACAGAAAACGAAACCCGCATCGGGGAGGCCGACGACTGCCACAACGCACCCGCACTCGCCTACCCAAGTTGGCGCAGAAAAAACCCGTTTGGCAACTGGGCGCATAATGCAGCTGCTCGCAATTTTGATAGGAAAATAATAAAATTCTGATTTTGTATCAAAATATAACTTTCGGGGAAAATGGTTGCACTAACAACAAACAATTATAAGTTCTTCCTAACATTGAAACATTTGCAAGAAGTATGAGATGCAAACATGACTGATGAAATGTTCATAATGTATGTATACCAATCCATTGATAAACATATAGACAATACAGAACAGATATTTCTAAATATTTCCTAAAAATGTTAAAAATTCAAATCTCTCTGTTAATATATGCATATTGTAATTCAACTTATCTCTCATTGGTTTTGATAAAATATCTTTCACCTGCAATAGTGGAATTAAGGAAGCCACATGACATCATACACATTTAAAAAGTCGATTTTTTGTTTTCAATTTTAGAATAAAAAATAGTGCCTATTTTTCTGAATCTGAAAATGTTTTACTCTTTAATGTTCGCAGATAAAATAACCTTAAAATATAAAAAAAGTGATTGAGATAAAAATATAAACAAACGCAAACAAATGTTTAGTTTTTTCACTTTTTCTCCTAAACATAATTTTTTGTTTTCATGTATACACTTTTTAAAAAAACTATTTCACTATATGGCTCCAATTTTTTATGTTTCTATACAGGATACCTGTGCATATGGTGAACCTATTTTTTTTAGTCTAGGTAGAGGATAGTTTTTTTTAAAAAAAATAATTTTATGTATGAAAAAGAGGAAAAAATCGAAATTTTCAAATTACAAAGTTTTACAATTTTTAAAGAGAAACTATCTTAATATGTTACTAAAAAGATAGGTTCACTATATTTCATGTGTGTATTGTTTTATATATGTGCAAAATATATTTTACATATTTAAGAGATACTTTTTTTAAAAAATGGTACCTAAACATAAGCATGTGTTATGAGATTTTAAAAATTATGTTCAACTGAAATTAAACAGAAAAAAAAATGTTCTGAACTAAAAAGTTATGGTATTTCTACAGAATGGTTAAGCCATTTTTTTTTTATTAAAATCGCAAAAAAAAATCTAAGCTCTGTTGAAAATTGTTAAAAATATATGTCCCATAAAAAATGTCTTTAATTTTGGCATTTTACTCTTTCGAGCACGTAATGGTACCCTTAAAGGATATATTCATATCATGCTAGTATGATAAAAGTGCGAGAGGGGACTACCGAAGCAGTGAAATGAATTTTTATATAGTTAAATTTATCTTTTTTGCTTAGATATTCATTGGTATGTGTGTGGCGTGGCTACAGCGGACGTGGTTGGAGCGGACACATAACATTTCGTGGGCTGAGCAGACACTTTTAAATTCATCGTGGTTTGCGCTGACACATTCCCCCCCCCCATCTTAGAACAGATTCGATTACCGAATTACAAGCATAAATACATCTTTGCCAATCAGATTTAATTACTTGTATCAAATTGTTAAGATGTTATAGTGCGAATACATTTTAAACATAGCGAAATGTAATAGAAATAAAAACTTTCAGAGAAATATATAAAAACTAATAGTAAATAACAATCTAATAAAGGGGGAAAAAACATATGCAAAATTGAATGAAAGAATTGAAAACATCCTAAAAGAATTCGAACATCAAACAATCTAGAAAGATATCTAAAATCTTTAAGTTTTGTAACTAGGTTGGATTAAATCCAATGATAAATGATATTTATGCCTTTATAATAAAGGTTAGTTAGTATTTATTTACTTGTATTTATTTTTCTTTTATCTACTTGTATCTTGTGTATTTTACTTCTAGTATTTATTTTTACTTACATTAATGAAACTAATTAATTTTATGGCAACTGCACCTGTTCTAATATTTATTTGACTCTAAAATACAGTTTTCCACAAAATGCTTGAAATTCGTTCATACCCCCTTCATTAGATTGTTATTTACTATTAGTTTTTAAATATTTCTCTGAAAGTTTTTATTTCTATTACATTTCGCTATGTTTAAAATGTATTCGGACAATAACATCTTAACAATTTTGATACAAGTAATTAAATTTGATCGGCAAAGATGTATTTATGCTTGTAATTCGGTAATCGAATCTATTCTAAGATGGAGGAAAAAATGTGTCAGCTCAAACCACGATGAGTTTCAAAGTGTCCGCTCAGCCCACGAAATGTTATGAGTCAACCCCGTCCGCTGTAGCCACGCAACCTACTGCCTTTTTGAAGCTATTCCTAGAGGCATAAAATTATGAGATTCCTTGGAACCATTATGGAATGTTATCTCCACAGAATAGGGTAATATTTATATTTTGGGGTCTTCAAGAAGAGGGGTACTAAATAAGGTTTTTGTTTATTGAGACGATAATGGGTGAGGGCCAGTGGAGCACACATGGGGGAAGAGGAGCATGGCAAGATAATGCATGCATCTTTTGCAATCAGAAATTATCTTTGTTCGTTTTAAAGTGTGCCTGTGGTGTCGAATTTTTTACTTTTTTTTCTCAAGCTAAAACTGATGTTTGGAAATTTTCTCATAAAAAGATTTTTGTTTGGTAAGAATAGGAGTTAAACTAACTATATCTGACGAGTTAAATATATATATATAATCCATAAATGTACGCAACTTAAGATAACTAGTCAAGATAGTAAGAAGTATTAGCCACAGTAGTACTATAGCTAACTCATGGCTTTCAGAAATATTATTAAAAATTACATACAACGCAATAAATTTCTTGTTTCGAAAAAATCAGAAAAAATAAACATATCATTAATAACTACTGAATTCAAAAATACCCAATTAATTTTATGAATAGTTATTTGTATAAAGAAATTTTAAATAGTGAAGATTAAAATTCCATAGAATATTAATAGTTCATTATTATAAATTTATCAATTTCCCTAGATAGATATTTTTCCTGCATATACAAATTATAGATAAAAAAAATAGTTATTTCTCTTAGTTTTATATTATTTTAACCATAGTAATTTATTATCTTTTCCTTCTTAAATATTTAAATACATTTATAATCCTAGTGTTCCTCAAGTAACGGTAGTATTAATACATAATATTTAATTATTTTATTTCTATTAATTTCATACTTTTGCTAAGTGCTACTATTCAGACAATTTAATGCCTTTAATTTGCATCTGGGGCCAGGATCTGGTAATTACTTGTTTATTGTACTCAGATTTAGCGTAGGCTATGCATTTTTGAATGCAATTTTTAGGTAAGTTACCTTTTTCTTGCAATGGATTTAGATATTCTATCCGTTCATTTTAATAGGATTTTGCTCAGCATTATTAACGGAAAGGGAGAAGGTTGCAGATAATAATTCTAAAAGAAATTCTAGAAGCAAAAGAATTAAAAGGGAAAATAGAGATAAAAAAATCTTTTTTTTATAACATTAATTTGAAATAAACTTTAATATCAAGGAGGTCAAATTTTTCATGTTTTGTCTTTATAAAA
>BMAO01036246.1:0-31200 GCA_019973975.1 Trichonephila clavata
CTTTGAGTTTTATTATTAGCAATACATTTTATTTGAGAATTTAAGTTTTAGAGTCTCTCACTGTTTTAGTTTTTCGACTCTTGCGCCGATGCCTCAAACCTCTTACCACCAGGGGCCCCATAAATAATCCGCCTCTGCCTAACTCGCAAAAACCGAATTATATATATACCTTATTTACATAAATCACGCCTGGCTCTCGATGAAGTTGGTTGAAATATAAATTGAATTAAAGGTAAAAAGAAAAAGTTAGTGAAAAACCGTATAGATCCGTCACAAGTCGTTAATAGAAATTTGAAGATAATCTTATATCTGAGGGAAGAGTAAGGGGGAAAATAATTCTACACTCAAGAATCCACTGTAACACCGTGCTGAAGAGAGAGAGAGAGAAAAGAAACCTGTTTAACATAGTATCGGAAGATATTTCGAAAAAGGGAATTGTAATGACGTTAATACAGTACTTCTCAAACTTCACTATTTTTTTTTTTTTTGAGACTCTAGGTAGACTCCTTGTGTGCCAACAAGTATAACACAAGGCTTACAAACGTAAGTCAATACTCGATCAATAGTGGTAGGAAGTTTTAAGTACAGGGATACAAGCACAAATGGGAAATCGAAAGGTAAAAAGAAACAAGACGGGATGCAAATACAATAAACACAGTACAAAATACAACATTGCTCACATGCAAAAACGGAGACATTCAGTAAATAAAATTATACAATGGTGAAGGTTTGGAAGCACATGTGTGATCAGAATAAGATTTTCAAAATACAAATGAGTAAAAGCATGCATACACACAAATACTTAAGAATATACACACAGACATATATATATATATATATATACGCACTTTAAAAAACCAGAGAGAGAGAGAGAGAGATACATACGTACACAGTAATTGTTAGCAAACACACACAAAATAATAAAATAGTAAAAAAACACAATTTTTTTTAAATAAAATAATTAAATTGACAATCTAAACAATACGAGAAAAAATGCTATTAATATATGCACAAAACGATGTAAAAGAAGACTTGTTCTGAACAAAGGCAGAGAAAGGAGGCCACGCTATATTGTTCTTTTGTAGGCAATTCATGAGAGTACGTCTTTCGGAAGAGAATTTAGCACAACAAATATTAGATGTTGACATCCTGGACTGAGTCACTGGAGCAAGAACACTGGTCAGTAGGTGACAAATTAAAGCGTTTCAAATAGGCTTTAAAGTTTCCATGCCCAGTTAAACTGGGTAAGTATAAATTAGGTTGAAAGTGTTTAGCCTTTAAACGTCTCTGAATAGAAGGAATAAATTCCTTGGTGAAGAGCGCATTATTTGATATTTGATATAATTTATTCCACTCAGAAATAATTTTTTCCTTAAAAATATTTTATAATATGATTTTGGAATGCTCATAGGAATCAAATGCTTAATTTTGTAGCTTCTTTTGCAAGCCAGTCAGCACGTTCATTGCCATAGATTCCCGTATGACCTCGAACAAAAGAAAGGAAACTTTTACACCTCTGCTTCGAAGAAAATTGAGATCAATTTGCGTTTTAACAATCAGTTGATTTTGAGAATCAATGTTATTTAAAGCATATAAAGATGAAAGAGAATCACTGCAAATTAAAAATCCGATGAAAGGTTTTCGTTTTTACAGATCCATGAGACTGCTTGAGCTATGCAAAGTAATTCAGCCTGAAACACACTACATTCATCTCTTATTCTAAATTGGCGAGTTTCAATTTCAATAAAATCTTGGAAAATAACAAATGCAAGGCCAACCTTATTGTTAATTTTGCTACCATCTGTAAAGCAGACAACAGGAAAGTTGTCTTCGATATTTTTACGATAATTAACAAAATTGAGGGGAAATCGTTCAGAAGGATGAGGGAGATCAGAAAATCGCAGGGTACCATCTAGACTCTTATTGGTACAGTTCTTTATTGCATTCTTGAATTCATTATTTCTGATTATAAAGATGTCAATAGGTGGAAAGCCCGAGATAGCAAAACACAGCATCATAGGATATCGTTCGATACCCAGAAATAACCGAAGAAGTATTCTTCGTTGAATTTTCGCAGGAGACGACAATTTATTTTCTTCTTCAAGGCAGACCCAGATTCGTGAACCATAACAGACAAATGGAACAATGCCTTGTTTATAAATGAGGGATGAGACATTGGACTTGATCCCAAAGCTATTTCTGGCAACTCTGTTAAGACCTAGCAGAATTTTTTCACACTTATTTGAAAGATGCAGAATATGTTGCTTCCAACAGAATTTACTATCAAGGACAATACCAAGATATTTTAGTTCCTTCACACAATCGAGGGGAATCCCATTAAGGGTGAGGTTGCTAGTGAGGTGTTGCTTTTCTTTTCTCCAAGATCATAACTTTTGATTTGACAGCATTAAACTCTAATTATAATTCTTTGCCCAGGTTGATACAAAATCAAGGGTAAGCTGCGCTTGTCTGCTTATATCATGAAAAGACTTTCCCTGAAAACAAAGAAGTAAGTCGTCGGCAAAAGCAATCGTTTCACAAGAGAAAGCCAAGATTTTTCCAAAAAATCATTTATAATGATGTTCAGAGAAAAGGTCCAGAAACTGATCCCTGAGGACATCCCTTGTTTAAAAATCTCTCTTTTGAGGAATGACCTAAAGATAAAGTCACAGATCTATCCTTCAAGAAGCTGGAAATTACGGCAAATAAGTTGTTAGGAATGTTAGATTTTTAAAAGGCTCAGAATACCAGGCCACCAAGCATTATCAAAAGCTCCTTTAATATCCAAGAAAACTAGGATTGTATGAAAATTTCTCTTTTTTCCTTTTAAAACAATTTCATTAAGTTTCATCAAGGCATCCTCGCGTACATTTTTGTGGCATAAACCAAATTGGTTTTTATTGAAAAAATAATCTTTGTGTGTAAACGCCAGGCCACTCTGTTGATAATGAGTCTTTCAAAACATTTACCCAAAGTTGACAGTAAACTGATACACCTAAGGTTGTCTAAATTAGGATACGGACGTCGTTCACTTTGGAATCAGGATAATCCTAGCTTTTTTCCAACAGAGAGGAAAGTCTTGAGACGAAGACATGAATTAAAACTTTTAGGAAAAGTCCAGGGTGCATTACATGCAATTTCTTGACAACTTCATTAGGAATGGAGTCAGGGCCAGTGACTTTCTTAACTTCAATTTATTATAACAGCATCAAATTTCATGGATGGTAAAAGGTGGGTCATTAATTTTCAATCATAATTTTTATAGCGCCCTCCTTTTACAATAATAATATATTGAATGCAATAATAATGAACTTGGTGCTAAGCTACAATACGAACTTAATTATAAACCGTACAAATTAAGAAATAAGTATTAAATGTTGTATATGTTACTTCTACTAATATATATATTAAGCAAATTACTTTTAAGTATAGGATAATTATTATATTATTTTTTTTACTTTCACTATTTTAAATTGGAGCAGATTGCAAAATGATATTTAGTTAAACTATATTCCTCCATCATCCATTTCCAAAAGCAGAAATTTATCAGAAAAATAATCCATGGTCTATGTTGATCTCTATCATATCTATCACATCTTTCATTCTCTCGAACGTCTGTGTGAGTCTGTGTGGGCAACTTATCAGAAGCCTGCGCAAAATACTTAAAAAATGCTGTATCTCGTAGAATCCAGTTAGTCTTGGTCGAGTCGATACTTCTATAGCTACCGAATCCACCTAGAATTTGAGCTTTAGTTGTAATTCACGGTATTAACCCGGCACTTCAACCGCAGGGTATGCCATATCCACCGTCTAACTTTTTTCCAAGACTCCATCTAAACCTTTTGCGGGAAATCAATAGTTTCTCGAGTAGCTGACTTTAAGGCCATGTCCTTTGAAGGGCCTTAGCTTATAGGCCAATTCTAAAGGTATATTTTTGGATATCACCTCTTCGGGTATATCATACCCAGCGCGTGAATCGCCGTTACATTTCTAAATGCATGAGCGTGCTTTAAAATCTTTTTTATGCAGTGGGCATTATTATAATTGTGATGAAGAAATGTGATATTTAAGTAATTTTATAGATACAGTAATAAGTAGATATAGTACAACAGTATTTTTGGGATAGGGAAGATATAAATGATGACGAGTATAATAGCAACTATGATTCCTCTACTGAAATCTATCCAGATAATTTAACTGAGGAAGCAATTATCGTCCATAATAAAAAAAATGGCCACATCATATACAATGGCTAAAAAATGTAATCGTTAGCCTATGACAATATTTTTTTGTTAAACGTTGCGTCAATAAATGCACAAATTATTTTGTTAAGTAGTCTGAAACCACCTTCTAAACATTGAATCAGACGCTGATTTCTGAAGTGTTTCGGATTTCAACTTACAGAAGAATGTAAATACTAGCAAGCGATGCTTCTACGAAATTACAAAAAAAGAAAATTAAGATCCAGGGATCGCACTCACTCGCGACGAAGACTAAAGGAGTGTATAAACAATCTTACTGAATGCCCTAACAAAAGGAACAGAAAAAACTAGATTTACGTATGAGAAGTGTACTAAACATATTGTATTTCCAACTTTTTTTCCCCTTTTCACCTTTACATGCAAGTTTTAAGGTAGTAAGAGAATGTAAACACATGCAGGGTATTTCATACCCAACTGTGAAGTTAAGTCGATTTTTTCGTGCGTGAAGTGACGGGTTAAGTATTTACGGCAGTAGATTAACAAACAAACAAAATATTAATAAATTTTTAAGTTGTAAGCAAACATTCGACGGTAACAAAGCATCAACATGTGCACAGACGAGCATAGTTCCAAAAATTAAATTTAGTATGTATTCTCAAGAATATTTAAATTTTCGATTAACCATTACTAAAATAAATGGAGAAGAAAAGCCCCTGTGTGTGTTATTTGTTCAAAACTATATTGGTAGCAGACAAATGAAACCTAATAAACTTAAAAGACCTTCAGAAACGCTTCATGGTGAGTACATTAACAAGCCTCGAGAGTTCTTTCAATAAAAATTAAATGAAAAACGAAAAGCATTTTTTAAAAAAAAAACGTTGTCAGTGAATGACAAAGCTTTACTTACTTCTTACAAAGTATCACACAAAATACCAAATGTAAAAGCCTCACACTATTGGTGAAGAGAACTTATTTTACCAGCAGCAATTCAGATCGTAGAAAACATGTTGGAGACAATTTTGAAAAAGAGTTGCTGTCCATAGACTGCAACTCTTGCAAAATCAACTGAAATTTTAAGCCTCACTAAATTAGAATTAATGTTAAATAATGCAAAAGAACGCAAAATTAAGATGAAGACTGATTATGTTATTTTTAATATTTAAAGCGAGAAGACTTCAAAATGTTTTAATCCGGGAGCAGGTGCGCACTCAATACTAACGTTAATGGTCACGTGGGGGTGAGACAGTCACCCAAACCCTTTTTCTTTAAATAATTACTTTTATTGTACACGATAAAAATCACAATACTAGTGAGTAATTTAACTAAAAAAAACCATACTTACCTACCTTCAAAGACTTTGCAATTTTTGTTTGACAATTTCAGAAAAAATCCAGTAAAACTGAATTTAAATGTGCGAAACCTTAAGAAAGGACGGAAATCACAGTCACTTATCGTTGCCACAACAGGAATGTCATTTTCATTATTTTTTGAAGGTTTTGTAAAGAAACGTTTGCCATTCCGAAAAATAAGGGAGATATGTGACAAATACGTTTTAGTTCCTCTGAAGATTGTCATATGGGAGGATACTGTCAAGGTCACTGGTAACATATCACAGTTTCTCCGGAATTAAGGATTTCGTGAGCCTGGGGTTACTTAGCTCTTTACCACTCCCGGGTTGAAAGTATATTACATGTAAAAATATGGATGTTAGTTTTAAAAAAGAATTGTGTAAAACCTTTTTCATTATGCTTTATATGTTTCAAAATTCTAGTAAAAATAAATCTATTAAATGATGCTTCAATCCTCTGTTCATCATAAAACTCTTTCACATAAATAAAGCGCAACAGAAAAACATTATTTACAACTTTCCTAAAACACCGTGATGAATTTCTTATTTTTTTCTTCACTGGGTCTGGGTTTTGTTTTCTCTGAAAGAGTAGTATTTTATGTTTAAAAAAAAAGGTAATGAAAAAATCTTTATCTGTCATCGCGGGATTACAGAACAAATTAAAAACAAAATTTTTTTTTGGTTATAGGATTAAAGTAGCTTGAAGTGGAGATGACGTAATACTGCCAGAGGAAAAAATATATATCAGTCTAAATGTGTATTTTTTATTATGTCAGGAAAGATTTTGTTTCATTCATTCCAGTAAATTAATTTTTTGAAACACTTTTTTTTTCGGTATGCTCGCACCACCCTTATAGGGTTACCATGCCCCCTAGGAGGACACGCCCCACAGTTTGAGAAACGCTGGGTTAATATATAGGAATCACACATATACCAGGAACTTCGATAAAGGAAGGGGAATTTCCATGGCAATATGTTATGCATTCGTATATGTTAGTGCAAGCCCGGGTTAAATGAAAAGGAATGAAACCCATCTCACAACGAAAAGAAGTGAACAAATTTCGAAAATGGGAAATTTAAGGGCATTGTTATGGAAATCACTCACATTGCACGCGAACACACACAGAAGTGTTGTCACCCTGAGGGAAACAGGATATTCCCGTGGTGATTTAGTAAATCACTCGGTAAAAACTTGTGCAACGCCGGGCTAAGCGAGGTGGGGGGGGGGAGACTAAGAAAGTCAATGTAATTTAGAAAAAGAATATTGAAAGTGCTGATTTTTTAAAGGAAGGGAAAATGTTAAACGAGAAAGCCCGAGCGATGCAGGGCCATGCACTCACATCATACGCGTACACACCCACACAAAAGTTCTGGCGTCATGAGGGGAAGAGGAAGTTCTAATGGGAATTAAGTTATACACTCGAAAAACCCCGTGCAAAGCCGGGCTTAGCGGAGGGGAAATAAACACAGAAGTCAAAGTAATTGCGAAAATGAATATTGGTCATGCTGATTTTGTGAAAGGAAGGGAAAATTTATAAAAGTAGAGAAAGCCTTTGCAACTCCGGGCCATACAGCTAGGCTACACTATTAAAATTCGAAGGTAAACAAAAACGTATCTATCTATGTCCGTCTATATTCTCACGAACCGTACGACGCAAAAATTCGCGGAAGGTACCAAAAGATCGGGAATGATCCGAGGAAGCCGTTTTGACCATTTATATTCCGATATTGTAATTAGTTAAAAGGATATTAATTAAAAATCTTAAAACGAAGCCTAGCGTATTGAAAGAACAGAGGGTGAAATTTTTCGGTACTCTCGGCGTTATTTAAACAGCTATCCGATTTTTTTTAAAAATCAGACAAAAAAATAATTACGGGATTGGAAAGACCATATATTTCGCCTTGATGCAGTATTTTTTTTTTTTTTTTTACAAAATAATGATTTTTTTCTAAAATGAGCTAAAATCGAAGCGTTTTTACAAAAATGATTTCTAAATCGTTGCGTATGGATTTATTTTCCTGTTCTTAAAACGATATTCAACACTAAATAATTTCATACTTTTTGAATCAGTCATATAAAAAATAAATTGCCGAAAAATTTTTTTCTACGATTTTTTAAAAAATACTCAAAATTTTACTCATTGAATAACTTTTTCATTTATGAAAATTATCGTACGAAACTTTTATTTGCGTCTTTACAATAATGTTATCCAATTTCTGTGCAAAGATTGAAAGAAATGCTTAAAAATTACGGATTTAAAAAAATTTCCTGTGATTTTCGTACAATACCTTTTTTGCGAGAAATAATTTAAACAATATCATTGTTACATTTTTTCTTTGAAAAAAATCGTTGTTTCTAATCAATGATTGAAAATTTTAAATTAAAAATTAAGCCATCAAAAATAATGAAAACTTTAAAAAGACATTCTAGTCTTTCGGCATGCGCGAGAATCAGTAGTTTCGCAGCTCTGTTCAACACACAGCTCTTCTTCAAATTAGTGAATGGGGTAATTTGAGTAATGTAAATAGAGGAATTGAATTTTTTTTATAATGCTCTCTCTCTCATGGCTAAAGTTATTTCATATCGACAGTAGTATTTAATTCATTACAGATAAATGTTTTAAAGTGTTCTAGCTTTTTTTTTAACTGATACTTTTCTTCATTCTGAAAGAATGAATTTTGAAGAAAATTGGAATAAAATACTTAAAAAAAATATAATTTCGAAATATATTTTAGTCACTCAGTATTATTTTCTTTTAAAATGCTTTTATACAGTGAATGTAAATAAATTTTTCCAGGGTTTTTTATTCTTATATATTTTTAATCTAACATTAAAAAACAACGCAATGAAGAAATGAATAGTCCTTTCAATAATTAAAGGTGAGAATTTATATATTTATTTTTTAGAAAGTGGATTTAAATATATATATATATATTAAGAAACTAAAGCAATATATTTTTCTACTATTCATTAATAGATTAATTATGTAATGATAACACTGCATAATCTGTTTTTTCTGGTTAAAACTAGAGATTATAGTTTTCTGAGTTTATACTTAAGCTTCCAGTATATAACGATTGATTGGTAAATGAAAATACCACACATACACACAAATCCCTTGTATTATTTTAAGCTCTAAGAAAATAATTACTGTTAAAATAATGAAAAAAAATATGCTTGGTTTTTTGTAATATATTATATCAGAACGTTTTCTTTCTTGCTTTAAATAAACATTTTTCAAGTAAAAAACATTGTTTTCTGTAAATCATTAATCGAAATTTTTCAATCGTTACGTAAGGATTTCTTATAACTATGATAAGTAAACCATCTGAACTAAAAAGATTCATATGTTGCTCTTTCAATATCAGTGACTGAATAAATTATATACCAAACATCATTTATTTTGTCACAATTCGGATTTATTTTTTCAGAACAATAATACTTTGTCTACTTTATGATTTCTTCTAAAATAAATAAAAATCGATCCATTAAATGAAAATGATTTTTAAAAAGTTCATTGATCATTTAGAATCAGTGATTTTTAAAATAAGATGCCCAAAACTATTTTTTTTAAAAAAACAATGATATTTTACATATTTTTTCTAAAATGAATCAAAATTGTTGCGTTTAAATAAAAAGGATTTTTAAAACTTTGAGAATCAGTAATTTAAAAAATAAAAAGCCAAATATTTTTTGAACGAATTTTAATAAAACACTCAAAATACTTAAATCAATAATTTAACAATTTCTTCTTTTATAAAGATAATTACATGAAACTTTTTTCCGTACGTCGAACATTTCAAAAAATTCCTCACAATTTTACTTCAAGATTTAAAATAGTAGTGAAATTTTGTAATTTGAAAAATTTCTACTTTTCTGCCCTTTTTCAACATACAACTATTTTTTAAAAAGCTACATTTTCGTTTCCGGGGTTAAAAAATTGCAAAGTGAGTGAGTGATTTTTAAAGTCGCACTGTTCACCTACTTGAGGGTTTTCGGCGACAGACCTCGAAATTTTCACCTATGGTCAAGTGACGAGGACGACACCTGAGCTTTCACCATCTTTCCTAATTACCACACAACGCCAACGCAATAACAAATTTTGAAAAGGGGAATTTTAATGACATAAGTAAAGAAATCACTCACATTGCGCGCAGACACACACACATAAGTGCTATCGTTATGAGGGGAAAAGGAAATTCCCATGGGGATGAAGTTATTTATTCGGTAAAAGCCCGTGCACAACACCGGGCTACGCGGAGAGGAAAGAAACAAAGAAGTAATTTCGAAAAATAATATTGAAAGTGCTGATTTTGTGAAGAGAAGGGAAAATGTTAAACGAGAAAGCCAGGATACGCACTCTCGGGCCATGCATTGACATCGTACGCGTCACACCCATACAAAAGTGCTGACGTCAGAAAGGAGGAAATTAACATGGTGGATTAAGTTAGACCCTCGGTAAAAGACTGCAACGCCTGGCCATGCAGCTAGTTTCTCAATAAATCTTATTATATATATATATATATTGCATGGGATTTTATACAGAAGTCGTTCAAGTCAGAACTTTTGAACATCACTTTCAAGTTAAAGTCAAAGTAATCTTCTCCGAGACCTGTGGATGGACGGAAATTTTTTTTTTTACTGAATGTTATGCATATATACTTAAAATATTTCCATATTGTAAATTTTTTCTAAATTCTTTGAGACAAAGTAATTGAAAAACATCTAAATAGTAATAATTCAGAAGTTGAACAGCAGACTCAATTTCAGATTTGAAAAATATTATTTTCCTAAAAAATCTATGTATTGAATGTAATATATATTTTTCAGCAGCTGGTTTAAAATGAATAAATTTCCAACATTTGATATTTAATCATTTCTATATATATTTATAGTTTTCTTTATAAAACAGCATCAAAAGGTTAATAATGCTATAGCATATATATTGCAACACCATAAAACACGTTTCAAGTCAAATATATTCATGGAAATTTCCAACATTTTAATATTTGACGTCATTTTTGCATACATTTCAAGAGACAATTTGTTTATCTTCTTTTCTTATTTGTAAGTTGGTATCAAATACAGAGTAATAAATAAAAAAAACACTGAATAAAAATGTGACTAACATACTGCTAATGAAAATCAGAAAGGAATAACTCATTGTATAAGAACTAAAAAGTTATTAATTTAAAGTATTATACCAACACATGAGCCATTAGTCATGTATCAGACCTTCCGAAATATTCAATAAGAATGAAGACACTAGTCACAAAATAGTTTGCTGAATTATAGATGAATTAAAAGATATGAATGTTCAAACATTTTGTACATCAGTCATCAACATTTATTATTCTTAATTATTTATTTGAGTTCATTTAATAAATCTACATTTCCTTTCTTTTGTTTTTGGTGAATATTACACAATGAATTATAAACTGCATTTACACAGAAAAAGAGGTATTTGTTATTTTACAATAAAAATGGGGGGGGGGAAAATGTGCTGAAACATAAATCATATGTATTTCTGAACATAATTAGCTGAATTCAACAAAATGAAAGAAAAAAATTACTTGAGCAAAATACCTTAAAATATACTTTATAGATGAAATATACATAGTAAGATTTTTTCATCTAAGTCTGTACAAAAAGCAAAATTATTAATCTTATCAAACTTTCATTTAAATGTTTTTAAAAAATTGATATATTTCTTGTATTAGCTGTGATATTCAGAAATAAATTATAATTGCACATCAAGTTCTAAAGCCAACCAAACAGCATAAATATAATTCTACAATGAAAGCAATAAATAACCATATATATATAAACTATAATATAACTTATAAATGTACAATTGAATGAAACACTTAAATTGTATAAATTTTTATTTATCCATATCAATAGAGGTATATCATTACATGTAATAGTCATTACAAAACAGGGTTGAGCAACCTGCTGCCCAGCTTGAATAATTTTGCAGCCCACCACACTCGCTACAACTTTACAAAATAAGATTAATGTGTATCTAATTTTTTCAGTGTTGAGTTTTTATAACAAATCAATCCCATAACTGTTTTCATTAATTTTATCCCATTTTTATTTTTATACATACTTAGAAGTGACCAGTATTGTACTGCTGCTTTCTTTAAAACATTTCATGGACATGCGGCTTTTCCTGGGTATGAATATGTATACGTTACTTTAAGGAACCACTTTCAGAGAAAGCCTTGTGGCATATTTTAAAAATATGAGGCTTTTCCTTGGTATGAATACATAAATGTATTTTTAAATCCCCACTCCGTGATAAAGTCTTGTTGCAAATTTCACAAACATGAGGCTATTCCTTGGTATGAATACGAGAATGTATTTTTAAAATACCACTTTTTGAGAATGACTTGTAACAAATTTCACAAACATGAGGTTTTTTCTTGGTATGAATACGTAAATGTATTTTTAAATAACTACTTTGTGAGAAAGCCTTGTTGCAAATTTCACAAACATGAGGTTTTTTCTTGGTATGAATACGTAAATGTATTTTTAAATCCCCACTCCAAGAGAAAGTCTTGTTGCAAATTTCACAAACATGAGGATTTTAATTCGTATGAATACGTAAATGTCTTTTTAAATGAGCACTTTGTGAGAAAGCCTTGTAGCAAATTTCACAAACATGAGGTTTTTCCTTGGTATGAATACGTAAATGTATTTTTAAATCCCCACTATGTGAGAAAGTCTTGTTGCAAATTTCACAAACATGAGGCTTTTCCTTGGTATGAATAAGTAAATGTCTTTTTAAATTACCACTTCCTGAGAAAGCCTTGTTGCAAATTTCACAAACGTGAGGCTTTTCCTTGGTATGAATACGTAAATGTTCATTTAAATGACCACTTTGACTGAAAGCCTTGTTGCAAATTTCACAAACATGAGATTTTTCCTTGGTATGAATACTTAAATGTATTTTTAAATCCCAACTACGTGAGAAAGTCTTGTTGCAAATTTCACAAAAATGAGGTTTTCCTTGGTATGAATACATAAATGTGTTTTTAAATCCCCACTTTGTGAGAAAGCTTTCTTGCAAATTTCACAAATATGAGGATTTTCCTTGGAATGAATACGTAAATGTCTTTTTAAATTACCACTTAGTGAGAAAGACTTGTTGCAAATTTCACAAACATGAGGCTTTTCCTTGGTATGAATACGTAAATGTCTTTTTAAATTACCACTTTCTGAGAAAGCCTTGTTGCAAATTTCACAAACATGAGGCTTTTCCTTGGTATGAATACGTAAATGTATTTTTAAATTACCACTTAGTGAGAAAGACTTGTTACAAATTTCACAAACATGAGGCTTTTCCTTGGTATGTATACGTAAATGCATTTTTAATGAATCACTTCGTGAGAAAGCCTTGTTGCAAATTTCACAAACATGAGGTTTTCCTTGGTATGTAATACATAAATGTTTTTTAAATACTACTTTGTGAGAAAGCCTTGTTGCAAATTTCACAAACATGAGGTTTTCCTTGTATGTAAATGATTTTTAATCCACTCTGAGAAACTTGTTGCAAATTTCACAAATATTGTAGAATACTAAATGAAATACGTAAAATTGTCTTTAATATAAATTACACATACTTAGTGAGAAAGCCTTGCTGCAAATTTCACAAGCATGAGGCATTTCCTTGGTATGAGTACATAAATGTCTTTTTAAATTACCACTTTGCGAGAAAGTCTTGTTGCAAATTTCCCAAACACAAGGCTTTTCCCTTGTATGAATACATAAATGTATTTTTAAATTACAACTTTTACCGAAAGCCTTGTTGCATATTTTACAAACATGAGGTTTTTCCTTGGTATGAATATGTAAATGTCCTTTTTAATTCCCCACTTTGTGAGAAAACCTTGCTGCAAATTTCGCAAACATGAGAGTTTTCCTGGCCTTTAATAGGCAAGTGTGAAGCTTTACTGCAATTGAAATTCTTGTTGCATATTTGAAAAACATGAGGCTTTTTGTTGGGTAGGTTATTGAAGTGATGTTCTAAGATATCATTTCGAGTAGTAGTCATCTTTACAGTTAATAGAATAAGAAATCCGGGTGAGATCGCAGGAATCCTTATTTAAATCTAAATGAAATGAAGAGGGTACATACTTTTTTTGGAAAGCTGTTTATAGTTCTATAATTTTTTTAAGTCGAAGGCAATACTGAAATCTAGTTATACTTTACATCTATGCACAAAATGAGATCCAGCTGAATGTTACATTTTAAAATTAAATAATCTATCATCCAACTAATTTCAGTTCAGTTTGCTGATAATATATTAAAATATATTCAATCATTATAATATTGCAGGTACTTGGAAATTTTTAACTTAAATTAGACTTTCAGCAACAATTTAAATGAAATTTTAAATGTATATCACAATACCTGTATTTCATACTTCCTTAGAGCAAAATTCAGACTGAACCAAGTTAAGCTCCATAAAACAAAAAGCTTGCAGTGTAGATGATAAATAGCACACTGACCTTTTATAATTGGTAAATGATTGGTTTCAAGCAAAAACCCTTCAAAAAACAATACTGATGAGCCAAATGCATTAAACATTGAAAATTTTGCAGAAACAGTCCATATTTATGTAGCTCATCCCCTTTTCTCTAAAAAGGTTTATTATTCTCACAGGAATCTTGGATTTCTTTTTCTATACCTCTGATTTTCTTTCTTGTTTTGATTTGATTCTGCAATTCTACATTTGTCTTAATTCTCCTATTTCTCTGAAAGTTAAAGTAGCCATGAATATCAATATTTAAATTTTGAAAAAACATAGCACAGCTAGAATATATAGCTAAACGAAATAACTACATCACATTTGCTAATTTTAAGAGTAACAATACCTCCTTCAACATTTTAGCTGTACTATGGTTTACCAATCAAAACATCTATAAGCATTTGAGTTTTCCAATGCAAATACTTACTTAAAATTTCACAAGAACAATATTTTATACACATATTTCAAAGTATAGCATATTTGATAAACTCAAATAATTTCTGTTCACAAGATTATTCATTTTTCCTTTCCAAAAAGAGAATTAACTCCCACTTTCTAAACTACATTTCGTTTCACCTAAACTTGATAAGATTGGGTAAGATAGAAAATGCACTTATCTGCTTGAAAAATAGTTCTATCTTATTTTAAAATTTGAAATAAAGCAAATACATAGCAATTTGTAAAAAGTTGCATACATTATAAATATTGCAATTTTAAAGATTTTTTCTCCAAGTTAGAATCATATGTTAATAGAAAGATTTTTTTTTTTTTTAAATCAGAGACAAAACAGTCAAAATAAAGTTCAAATTTGGATGAAAACCTGTTCCAGCGACTTTGCTAAGTTACTATCCCATTATAAACTATTCCCTTTGGGATTTTGCTTTTGTTTAAAATTTCAATTTTGATATTGATTGCTATTTTTTTATTTTCTGTTTTTGTTTGATGCTGTAAACATGGATGAAATAAGAATTTTACCAACAATATGGTATACCTTAGCAATGCGAGCAAAATCAATTAGAGGTGGAGATCAGAGAAATAGATTGAATTTTTATTATTAACTTGAGGAATAAAACCCTCAAGAATTTATCAATCAATTCAATGAAAAAGTTTCTCAACTCTAAAGTAGTTGTAAGCACAGTTTTTCATTTGAAAATACAAAAGAAGACAGAACATGAGATACTCCCATAAACAAAGAAAAGGCAATGCTTCTTGAAAATTAATATTAATAATATGAAAAAAAAATGACATGAATATATGTGGAAATATTGGATAGAAAAAATGAACTGATAAAAATTCAGTTATCCTCTAAAATCTCCAACTTTTAATGGAATTTTGTGAAATAAACCTAAGGTTGACTTTTAAAAATAAAGAATAAAATAATTACATTAAATTATACTTTTATATTGAATTTATGCTTAGTTTACTTAATATATCTGATTTTAATTTTACATTCACTGTCAAGAACAATTTCTTAAATTAAAAAGGGCAATACTTAAGGTTTTTATTAAGTGATTAAATTTTAAACAATTTATATCTAAGTATTTTGGTTAATTTATACTTTTATGAATTAAAATTAATTTTAATATCGATAAACTATTCTTATGAATCTTAAATATTTCATAATTCCTGCAACAGTACATTGTAAAACAGAATACATAAACAATATTTTCCTACAACAGTACATTGTAAAATAGAATACATAAACAATATTTAAATGTGTAATAATATAAGCAATTACCAGTGGAATATGCTTAACATGTAAACACTAAAGAGGAAATATCAGTTAACATGAAATAATACAATGGTCCCAACAAACTGCTATGTTTTTTCATGTATTTTCTTTCTCTCAACAAGAAAAGATTTCCCTTCTGGGAATGAAGAAAATATGGAAAACATCAGCCACACAGGCGAGATATAAGAGGGGTGTGAATAAAAAGAGAGGTGGTTTCATGTTTTGTAGCAAGGAATCTAAATTGGCTTTGAAATACCCTCATAATAGCCTGTGACAGGAGCCACAAATTTGCTTTTCTAAGCTACTTTCATCCCCCACCCCTACAAACACAAAAAAACATCTCATGTTCCTGTGGCGTAAAGTACACCATAGGATTCTAGGGGACCCAAAGCAAACTACTATTTAGCTTAAAATGAAGATTGAGCTAAGACAGTTGATCAAAAACAAAAACGGAAATCTGTAAAGATTTTGGTATAGCTAACTCTACTTCAGTTATTCCTAAAGTCGTCTATATAGACCCCCAGGGGTCTTTGATAACCTGCAACAGTTCTACGACAGTAAAAAAATTATTTAAAGGTTCATGAGGTGTAAATGGGGTCTACGATAGTGACTCATTAAACCAGACTATGACATTAACTTTAAAAGAAAATGTAATTAAGTGGAAACCAGGTTTTACCTTTTCAACAGATTTGACTAAATTTAATAAGGTTAATTTGTAGCTATATTTTATTAAAACAAACATATTTTATTAAAACAAGCATATGTTTTATTAAAACATTTCAGTTTTTCTTGCCAGAATTAAGCTAAAAAAATGAGTATAATATTGGACATTGTGAATTTTGCAGTTACTCATTTTGTCACAGACAATCCGCCAGGAAGATGTTTTAACCCACGTTCAACATTTAAATGTATTCAATTCAAATTTTGAAATTAGGTTTGAGAATGCTATGATTATGGTAACACCACAGGAGACAATGAATGATATGGTCGCATTGAAGAAAATAAATGTCACATTTTAGGAGGAATTGATTGGTATAGGCACTAACAAAGATACAGTAAAGTTTGGAAACGGATGTCAGCAATTTTGGCGTTAAAAAGCCATACCTGTTATTTAACCTGAATTATGGAATAGAGGAGATTTAGGGTTAAACTCGTCAAGGTTGATGTGTTTTAATTGTGAAAATTTGTTATTTAAGGACGAGATTCATCCCTCTTATTAAAAGCATTTTGTTTTTTGCTCAGTTGTTTTATGTAACTGTTATTTTATGAATTATTAAATTTCAATTTAAAATTAATGAACATGTGTTTCTTAAATTTTAAACACTACGTTTCACAAGAGTTAAAAATTTAAATCTTTTAAAGGAAACAGCTCTATACCAGCTGTCAAAAAGATATTTAAGCTGATAAAAGTACAAAAATTTGACATTGGGTAAGAAGGGGTCTACCCAAATGCAAAAAACATGGCAAGGGATCTATGAAACAAAAATGTTTGGGAACCTCTGCGCTACATTTTCAATAAATGTAAAAAAAGAGAACAAATTACGGCAATGTGGGAATATATCTATATAAATAAAATGTAATCTAAATTAATTTTGTTGAATATATGTCACTCCCCCCCCCCATTTTTTTTTTCTTTTTACAATATCTTTTAATATCAAAAAATATTTTAGTCCCCTCAGTTTCGTGTTAAATGATTTCCACTGTATTTATAAATTTAATGTAATACCACTAAAAAAATCAACTAAGGTTTTTACAAGCAAGATAGAAAATTTTGTTTTATTATTGGGTGCAATAAATGATCCACTAGAATTTGTAGCACAAACTATATTTTCTCTCATCAGATGGTAGCCCCTTAAAATGCAGTGTACATCTAGAACAGGCCCACTTGTTTCCACTAAGTTCGCAGGATGTTTTATAGCTATGCTCATGCATATATTCAGTCTGGTACCGTATCCCATAGCAGTAGTCAGCACAGCAATGATTTTCAATACGAGTCTCAAATAAAGATGTTAAGTTTGATCTGAATGCATCTTTTTTTTAAATAAATCTTAACCAACAGCATTTTTTAAATTAAAGATACAAACTGAAGAATGAAACAAATACATTTTTTGCTGACAGTTTTCTTTTGTTGACAAATTTGGTGAATTTTTGTTATAATGAATTAGGAGATTTTAGACAAAAATTAATCTTCTCCAGTTTAAAAGCTCCTATCCAATTTTTGTACTAAATTCCAAAATAATAGTTCATTATCTTTACAGTTAAGTACAGTTATTAATAATTCAAGATAAATAATTAAAAACCACAAAAGTAGGTTTAAGTACCAAAAAGTTTTATTAAAAAATAAATCTTTTTCTTAACTAAAGTTTTCAAATTATGTTAGAAATAACAAATGGAATTTTAGTGTGAATGTAATAGCGTCTGGTAATGATGTGATTTACTTTGAAACCATTATAGTCTCAAAGGAAGAGTCTCCTGAAAGGTCTCCGAGAAGATTACAAGGTTAGCTCACTTCCATAGTAATTCTTTCATATATACTGTAAGGTTTAAGGTTATCCATTTTAATGAAATAAAGCTATTATGAACGAAGAGAGGCAAAAAAGGGAAACTGTAATAATGTAAATCAATTTAACTTGGTAGTTCATAACACATTTTTGGAAATTATACAAACTGATTGCGAAATTGTGTCAAGTTATTCTTATTAGCAACGCTCATGTATTTGAAATGGACCTCATAATTTTTAACCACATTCAAATAAAGAAAATGATACTTGAACTGATACTCTCTACTTGCCTAGCTTGCTAACAGGGGGGAATTGCGATCTTCGACTAAAATTAAGTGCATCGCCATTTAAGCAATGCTTTATTGGACATACTTATAACTTAAAAGAAGAGTGCCTACCCCTTAAACATTCGACTAAAGCCTCTCGGTTATGGTTGCTCAATTGCAGCCATGTAAAACACGCAGCCGACTGAGACATTTTAAAAAAAATTTCAAATATATCTAGCTTTTAAAGATTTTTTATTTATTTAAGGTTGACATTTTTAAAAATATACTACACATTTACCTATTCTTGTTAGAGAACAGAAATAACCTGTACATTAAAAATTAATTTATATTTTATTAAAAATAACATCTTATTTTAATTTAATAAATGGATATTTAAATTTATAAATAGATTTACGCATATTATTTACAACAGATAGTACCCTGATTTACCGCCTGTGCTACTTTATTTATCTTCCTCCTTCTCCAAACAGTGTGATGTCATGGGCAGTCAGAAGTGTATTATAAACATTAAAATATAAAATAAATTATCAAGACAAAGAGCAGCATTTGCAAATGAAAGTGGATTTTGGTTTAGATTTATTTAGGGGCTCACATATCTTTTAAAATATCAAAAATGATTAAAAATCATAGACAATTGTAAAGAGAAAACTGGCGGGTGGGGGGGGGGCACAGTTACTTCTGCGCCGGACTCGTACGCTCAAGCTTGTGGTTCCGACCCCAGCACAAGTCAGTAGATTTTCATGATGCAAAAAAAAACGACAGCATCAATATAGTATGATTAGGCAACACGTTAAAAGATTTCTAGATTGCTTGTTTGGCTTGGGTGTTCTCAGCAAAATTAAGAACTCAAGTGCCTCATTCTATTAATCATAAATCCTTTCCACTGTCTACTATTTCTCATAATTTCCGAGTTATAATGATTTCAGCTAGTGATTATATTTCAAAAAAATATCACCAAAAGTAAGTACTGATAGGCAAGAATAAATTTGTTTTAAAAAGTATCCTGGCACTATCTGTGGGATGTCTTTAGAAACAGGTGCTTTTTTCACGCTTCAAAATACGCCAAAAACGCCAAGCAGCGCGAGTATCATTCTAATGTGGCTGCCGTCTGTTAGATCTTCTTAGTTCTGGCTACGTCACAGAGTTAGCGCAACTCGAAGTAATTTAGAACTAGAAATAAGTGGTGGAGTTCGGTTTTTCCGCAAGATAATATAGTCCAAAAAATAGTTACATTTTTTAAAGAGAATACATAAAAAGAAATGGATTTTTAATGTCAGTTTTAAGCTTATTTTGCATAATAAATATTTAAAGATTCTTAGGATAATATTTTTAGTGTTTGAAGAAATTAAAATAGAAATTTTTTATGCATATTAAACGTCATAAAAACACAGTTCCTTATTTTTTTTATTTAATTCCTTTTAAAAGTAAAAATTCCAATTTTCTTTTGGGACACTTGATATTTTTTGAAATTTAGTAATTTTTGTTACTTTAATGTAAAATTAAAAATTATAGAAATTTGAGAAAATAGTATTGAAAAAGTTTAATTTTTTAAAGTTTTTTTCTCTTATCTTCTTTATTTATTACATGCTGTATATTTTATATATTCTTTATTTGTATTATTTTTTTATATAATATTTTTACAATAAAACTATTTTTGATTACTTCATATAATAACTTTTAAGGTAAAAATCAATATTTGATTATACAAATCTGCAAATAAAATACTAAAAAAAAATAATAAGATTTTTTACTAAAAATTTTATTTTAGTGAAAAAAATTTATACTTTTCTTCATTCTTTTAAATTTTGGAACTTTTTCTGTGAACGATTAATACAATTTTTTACCTTCTTTTAGTTCGTTTTCCTTTAATAGCTCACTTGAATTGAATTACGCATGGATTGTCAATTGTTATAAGCAGGTTTTGGTTATTTTGAAGATATGTCTTATTAAAAAAAAAGAAAGAAAGAATATTTCTATCACTCAATTTTTCCTAGTCCCCCCCCCACTTAATATCAAAATATGTCAAATTTTTAGTGGATACACTTGATCATCTTATTTACTATTGCAGTTCTAAAATTAACTACTTTCTTGAATAATTTTATTTACATTTTTCAGACTTGTTTCAAATTTAAAATATGTTAATCAATATTTATTTATTGGAAATGTTAACTCTGTAAATTGTTTTGATGGGAAGACGATGACGAAAGATGGTATATCATTCTTCTAATGCCACACAACACCACATTCACTATAGGGAGAAAAGAATCAAATTCAAAAGTTTTATCCTTTGCATTCCGTTTTTCAAAATTCATTTATACAAGTACAAACGCAGTTTTAATGCTATTCTTAAAAATGCAACTATCTGTCCGATTAAAATTTGGGGAATATTTCTAAAAATTTCTATAGCTTTCTTTCTTTTTTTTAAAAAAAAAACTACCGCCAGAAATACGCATTAGTGTGCTATATATCTTCTAACATTTATTTTTAAAATGAATACAATCGAACTTTTTTAATTATTTCAATATATTTTAAATAGTTTATTTCATTCTTTTGTCAATGAATTATGTATAATTTGAGAATAATTCAATTTTTTTAAATGTATTGCCTGTTGCGAAAGATGCATTAAAATTTGCAATAATTTTAGGCAATTGTCATATTAATTAAAAATGTCAAATTTATTTCATTCTTAAATTTTTTTATGTAGGAATAATTGGAGCTTCACAAAGAGAAAAAATTCGCTATCAGTGAGTGAGTGAATATTAACGTCACTCTGTTCAGCTACATGAGGGCTTTTGGTGACGGACCTCGTTAATTTGAACCACGTCAAGTGACGAGGACGGCACCTGAGCTGGCACCCCCTCTCCTAACTACCACACCAACGGGAGGACGTGTGAACTCTCGATAGATTTAACGTGCATTGCACCCCTACACCGCTGGTCTTTAGTGGTACTAGGCTTGAACTCATGGTATACCTGCCCATGTTCCGATACCTTGACCACTTGGTTACCACGGCCAAACTCACTATCAGAGACTGCTGGGAAAAAAGTGAAATTTTTACTATCACTTTGCAACACTAATTAACAAGAAAATGGAAAACAAATGTTCTTGAAAAAAAATGTAAACAAAATATGTTTATTAAGATGGACATCTTAATTTTATGATTTCGGACAAAGCTTTTATTTCAGTCTAGATAGTAAAGAATATTTTAATTGAATTTCAATAAAACTCATCAATATTTGTTTTTTATACAGATCAAACACAAATCCATCCTTTATGTTAAATAGATTTACAGTATATTTATAATAATTTTTTGTGAATTTAAATCCAACATACTGGGATTCTCCATTGACTTCAGATACAAGAGACTGAATTCATTACACTTGATTCTCAGGCTTAACTGAAATATAAAATGTTTTTTTTTAAAGTATTTTTCTTTTTTTAACTCCATATAAATATTCAGAAAGAATTATAATTACTAAACTTATTTCATCAGAATTTTTTTTAGTTTTCACGCAAAAGGAGTCAAATAAATTTCTTTTGTAATTTTAGTATTGGAAATGTGCCACTTGTATCGCTGGCTGATATATACTTTACTACTTTCTATTTTTGACGTTTTTCTTATAATTGGCACTTCGATTTTACTCCTTACTGTCAGGGCTTTTACATGATTTTTTTTCCCTTACTTGCATTTTTCATGAGAATTTCATTTCCTTATGCATCACTATAAGTGCTACATTATCTAAGTTGAGAATATGACTTTTGTGGATACTAAGTAAAATGGAAAACCGAGGGGGAGGGGGGGGGTTAAACATTTAACTGACTCTTCCCATTTGAGAGGGCAGAAGGACAACCAAGATTTATGGTCACTGCCTGCAAACTTTTACGGTGTTTCCAGGAAGTGATTCCTGCATAGGGTAGTATTGTCCATCATATTTTTGAAACACTGAAAACTTGCCGGCTATACTAGTTATACAAAAAGACTCCTCCTCTTTCTAACTCAGGAGATAACGATGCACCAGCTCAATGAGCTGTGCTTTTTCTCTTTCTGTGTTTCTGAAAGGAAACAGAAAATGTAGATCCGTCAGCGACACATGAGAAGGAGGGTATTAACAACAGTTTTAGCTGGAGTGTTTCTTTGTCGCTTTTCTCTTCTAAAGGGGGGTTCAAGGCCGAAGTTCGTTCCCCGGAGGGGAGTAGAAGGCAGTCAGATTTTTCCACGGTAAAATGATTCGCTTTATGACTAATGCATATTTTTCCTTTCAGAGGCCTTAGATGAGAAATAAATCGATTTTAATGCTATCGCTCTATGTGTCCCTGTAAGATTTAACGATATTTCAATAACTGAACCTACTTCCAAAATTGAAATTAACATATTTCGAATATCGATGTAAAATTTGAAATAGAATTGGCGTATATACAACGGAAGATATTAAAATAAATGTGTTCCTCAATCCACAGTTTTCTAAAAGAAGATAATAAACATTATATCCATGTCAGAAACTTGGAATATAATTTAAAATTTATTTTATTATTGTTAAAGACCAGATATATTATATCAACAGAAATTTTACAAATTGAAAATGTTCAAAAAATAATGTTTGCCAAATCACTTTTCTCCTTTCAAACAAAAATGGTTGTTTTAATGAACGTCGGATTAAGATTTGTTCCTTGGCCACAGACAATATTTAAAAACTGTTAGCATTAGATTTAGATTTGTTGGTAAATCATAGCGTTTAAAAAAATGATGAATAGCATTTTGTTAGTTTCAGAACTTAAAACGTGAATAAGTAATAAACAATATCAAAACACATATCATATTCGATTCTGTCATATAATATCAAGGAACTAAAATAGCGTTAAGTTTTATGGATACGGTACAAAAATTAATAAAACTAATAAAAGAGACTATAATTAACTCTGAAACAATCATGTATTTCTCTTAATTTGTAAGAAATTAAAATTTGCTGAAATTTATTACAGTTAAAATTAAATAGTATATTTTTCACCTATTCAGAAAAAGTTTATGACAGTTGAATTCCTCTTTCTTTGTTTTTGTTTTATGTAATAATTTATACTTGCTGAATTTCACGTGATGAACCTTTGATCAAATCAAAATTTGAGCTTCGACACACCTAATAATCAGAATATAATATCGACTAAAAAATAAAAGCTATATAAAATATTTTAATATAAAATAGAAAATCTGCTAATTAAGTAGAATTATTCCTCATAATACAGATTTTTATATCTACGATTATATAACAGAAACTTATCATGAAATGCAGTTTTTTTAATCTAAAAGAAAGTTGAAAAATGAAAATGACTAATTTTCATTAGATAATTAAGTATTACAAAAAGGAATTGATTTCTATTGAATAAATGGCTTGATATGAAAATACGAAATTATATTAGATTTTAATTGCATGACTTTTTACAAAAAAATTTATTTCGTATTTTTTTTCACTAAAAAATTAGAAATATGCAATGCTTTTTATTTTAATATTTATGTTTGCACTAGAATTGATATTTGGGTTATGGAAGTCTAGTGATGTGATCACAAACAGCGGGCTTCTAATCGTGCCAGTTTTGATTTCATCAAAGATAGTTCATATCAAATATGTGAAGTATACTCGTATATATATACGAGCTCTGGTATTATCATTGTTACTATACTACAGGTCAGAATTACGAGATCTATCGCTTATATAAATAAAAATTCATATTCGAAAGTGATTTTGAGCCAGTCACACTATTTTTTTTTTTTTTTTAGTTTCTTGAGGTAATATCTTTAGAAAATAGTTAATGCGTGCAAAAACGATAATTTAAGGATTAAAATTTTGAAAATCGCTTCTATTCAATAATTGCTATGGTAAACTAAGGCTTTTATTTGTACATTTCTGTTTTATAAATTAATACAGAGCATATTAAACAGAAGTTATCAATATAATCGTAGCCCAGTGGCCGAGTGGCAGTGCATCACGTTTCAGCGACACAGGTCCGGGGCTCAAACCCTGGGCTGACAAGGTCAACCCAACTTTCATCCCTTCAGTGGGTCGATAAATGAGAGAGTACCAATCTTTCAGAGAAATTTAACACTGGGGGTTTTGCGTCAGACTAACCACCTGAACGGAACATCTAATCATGCATCTCAGTGCCCACGACTAGAAAAACTAATACGGGCACCATAGGCCTTGGCTCTCATGGGCTATTGCGCCTTTGATTTGAGTTATCAATACAAGACTTTATTATGCAAACAAATTCAGGTGTTTTATATTATGCAATCAATCATATTGAAAAAATTTTAATGAACAAAATTCCGAGACCATAAAGAACATGAATATCTTTATAAAATGTACTTATAATGTATCTTGAAAATAATAAATCCGCTTCCATTTTTTGTCAGTCAATTTATTAATAATCATAACATTTGCCGCGGTCTATTGATGTGAGCTCTAAATTATTTCGCAACATCTTTTGCAACACAACCCGAAATTCTAATTCAATAAATTAATTCCACTTATTTAATACCTAAATCCTACAAAGAGGTATTTCTTAATTAGTTAAACAATTTCAAAAGGTACTTAAAAGTTTTAACGTGACTCTGTTCTCTTTTTCTAGCTCTCTTTCTCTCTAAGCCCATTACCTGCATTTTTTCACTCCTGAAGATGAGTTTAAAACGAACTAGGTTAAAAAAATTTGTGATATTTAAATTACATTTTTCGGCAAAGAGTGAAAGTAATAACTAGAGGGAAAACGAACAAATGAGAAAGAGAACGTCTCTACCAGCACCTATATCACATTAAATAGTAAATATGTTTCTTTCAAATATTATGTTGTTGAAAAAATCCTTCTTTTATCATTGCATATCGTTTATTTTTTAAAAATTTTACTGACAAAAGAAACATATTTATTTCACTATTCTGGATATTATTACTCTTCAGTCCTTAAATAGTCGTCCCGTTTTCTGTGAAACTAAACTTTCCTCAATTTAAAGGTGTCATTTTTATATAAAACATTAAGTAATTATATCGTTAAAGAATGGAAGTATCTAAAATTTTCCTTGTACAAAACTATTTAGTTAAAATAAATGCAAGGTTGAATTATTTATAATTAACACTTATTTAATATGGCACGTTACAGGGAGCGATAAGGTCTCACTCTCTCTACATATATTGTGTATACATCTTGGAGATAAAATTTGTATTTTGCTTACATCATTTTAGAATTTAATACTAATAAATTTATTAAGTTAATTTAAGGATTGGTTTAATTAAGTAAACATTCTGATACTGAAAACATTCCATTTATTATTTGATTTATAATTGCTATATTAAAAACAATACAAATTTCTAACCATTTGTTAAGTGGAATAATTATGTAAAATAAAATTATTGGTAAGTTTAATAAAATTCATATGAAATTTTAAAAATTTTGATACAATTTGGTGTGCTCAAATCAGTCAATTTATTTTCCATCGAAAGAAATCATTTTTTAAATAAAGTTTAGTTTTTTTTTAATTCTTTATAATCTGTCGTTTCCATTTTCTACTTTCTTTTATCAGTTCGTGACATATTTCCACAGTACAGACCTACTTATAAAAATTTATAATCTAAAAGAAATTTCTAAGTACTATTTAGTTTTCGCGTCTGTTTTTACTTCGTATTAGGTATTTCTACAATTTTTATCTTTTTTATTGGATCGCAGTCTAGAAGATTAATCATGGTTTCGAATCCTGGTTTTACCAAGAATCCACTTTGTGAAATTCTGCAAGCGCGACTTAATATAAGAAACGGGATCTCAAATTTTTCGAATGATGTATGGTAGTGCATAGAATTCAAATTATACGTTCTAGCTGAGATGTGACTGCATATAAATTTGAAGTCTGCTGCCAAAAAAACCCATGTTATTAAATTTCAATGTTAAATTAATTTTAAAATGACTGTAATTTTCATTTTTGTTGTTTTTTAATTAATAAAACAGAGACTGCTATTATTTAAATTTTCATTTTAAGGTTTAAGAAATGTTGAATAATTTTTAGCGATGCATTGAATATGGGACAATTTTCTGCCAAAAGTCATTGAATATGTATCTATAGCTTATCAATAAAACATGCATATTTTTTACCTTTAGTGCACAATGCTCTAATTAAATTCGATTACTTAAAAACCAGAACACATTAGTTATTTTAGGTGTTTTTAACATCAGAGCATACTTCAAAATTAAAAATGAATCATACCATATAAAAATAATGCAGACATTATTCCTTATTTTTTTTTCAATTCCTAATATTAGCTCACTCTCTCTATATATTATCTTGTTCAAATTTTCAATCCTTAATAAAGTACTTTCTATTCATCCTATCAAGTTCAAATAAATTTTTTTAAACTTGTAGAGGATGAAACTTGATGTTAACACAGTTTTTTAAAAATATTAATTCATTATCTACCAGTTAATTAGTTAAATCAAAATAATTACCGGTTTTAGACAGTCAATGTGGGAATTGACTTAAAAAGATTTTTTTGTATTACTTGTTAATGCTTTAATTTTAAAACAGCATTCATTTTTTGAAAAAAATATGTACGTGATCAGATAAGTAGTTTTTATGAGTTTATTTATCGGCTAAATTTTTTAAAATTAGATCTGTTAATCAACACTTGAATTTTATTTCAGATTAACGTTTTCAAGAGTTGGCTTTCTTTAACCCTAAAAAATTTTCTTATTTTTTTATAAGAATGGAATATTAATTATTTGAATGGGTGCATTTGAATTTTTTTTTCGCTGATAGTAAAATTTAAAATGTTGTGACTTTTTCTAAGTAAGTTATAATATATATTATTTTATATAATATATATATATATATAAAAGGAATCCAAACTTCATAAACTTTTTCGAATTGGTGTGACAATTGTAGGATTTCGCGTTTCAGTTGTAATAAATATAGAGATAAATATATATTCAATCGTCAGGTTCAGGACTTATTTTATAACAAGTGAAACGAATTCAACGGGTGAGTAATTGCTAGTATTTTTATATGATTAATCACTGAACGAAAATCATTATATTTCTTATTAAAATTTAATTATAACTGCGGATTTTTTATAATGAAATTATTAGTTAAAAAAATGAAATCTAAACTTATGATCCTCAGTTTAAGACAAGAATCACAGCAAAAATAAAGGAAAAAGAAATTCGTAGTATAACTTGAAGGGTAGTTTTTAGGTATTTGAACCACTCCCCTATTCGTGACAAAAGAGGGGTCTATAGGAACGTATTGTGACTCCTATCGAATGTGAAAGACCAGGAGAATCGTTATCCTTAGTTCTGAACAAAAAGAAAAGGGGAATGAGCCTCGAGCATCACTGCGGGTGGGGAACAAATAGAACCCATCTCTAAACCTTATCTTCAAAAAACTAATATTGTTTTGAAATCAATCAAAGTATTAAAAATGTTTACATTATTTTTTACAAAGTATGATACATTTTAATATTTATTTATATTTTGATGTTAAATAATGCTAAAATAAATAGATTTGCTGAAATGAAATATTAATTATAATTGAATACTTCCCTCTGTTCTCTAAGTACCATGAAAAATTATTTAATATTTCTTAAATTTAATAGTTAAAAGGTAACCATTAGCAATAAAAAGGGTTGATTAAATATAACGATTAAAAAAGAGAGAGACCACCTTTCCCCCTTCAAATTATTATAATTTCGTAACATGTGTTTACTTAAATTTATAAACGGCCAGATATAAAGTTAAATTAACTGGTACAACAGTTCAGAATTGCGCGCGCTTGAGATCAATCGATTATCCAAATTAAAATTTATATTTTTGTGTGATTATGACACATTCCCTTGACTCTCTTTTACGGTAATATGATCTTTAGTTAATTGGTTATTCATGCAGAAATCAATAATTCAAAGAAAATTTTGAGAATAACTTTCATAGTGAATATACTACATTAAGCTATAGCTTCGAACCAAATGATACATTTCTGTGTTATGAATTAATGCCCATCATATTGTACAGAAGTCATCATTATAAATAATTATTAAGTAAATTACTGCAAACGAATTCATGTTTTACATGCAGTCAAATACATTGAGAAATTTTTAAAGAATAAAATCCCAGATCGGAAGAACAGAAACGTGTTTGTTTTAATGCTGAATTTAAATATTGATTTAATCAATTTATTCAAGAAAATCTATTCATTTTTAAAGTTCAGTTTTTAACTCTTTAAAATCAGTCACTTTCATTTTCTTTCTTTTATACATTAGAAAACTGCAATTCTTGACATCTCTGCAGTACACATTCCCGTGTATAAAAATTCTGTTGTTGTTACTTATGCACCTGATCGACAGTAACCAATAGTAATATCAAACCATGGCCAACGAAATTCATCGATGACAAGGTGCTAGATTTACGCTTGTCGTTATCCGCAGCTTTGAGCACCATACAGCTGACAGAGCGATTTAGCTCTATTCCACTCCAATTTTAAGGGAGAACACTCTGGGGTTAATCAGGGGCTTCCAACCTCTCTTCCCCTTCCATCGACCTCACGAGAAGACTTGCGGCTCGACGGCTATTTAGAGTACCCCTATGCCGCACGAAGGCACTCTTCAATGGCAAATATCTATGCCTTCTCTGGGATTCGAACTCAGGCCCAACAGCACAGCAATCAGCGCCACTAACCGCTATATGTTTCATATAAAATGTATCATTCATAGAAAAATTATTGCATAGGTACTGGAAGAACTTTTGCCTACACGCATCTAGTTTGACTTCCAGATCATACAAGAATTTAAAAAAATTATATACTGGATTTTTTTTGTTTCTTACAAAAGCTATATTTTTTTAAGAGTTTTCATCATTGTGACTGAATTTTTGTAATAAAATTTTCAAGTATAATTGCGAAGAGAATACTTCAAAAAATTTTCCTTTGTGGTTTTAGAAATACTTATTCATTTGTATACAGGATTTTTTTTAAAAAAAAAATCTCATTAAAATGTATGAAAAGTCAAAACAGTGAAAGGATTACATTAAAGGTGCACAATAAAGCAACAAAAGGGTTTGTGGCGAAAGATTTCGTAATTTTGAGCCTCGGTCAAGAAACAAGGACGACACATGAGCTGGTTACCCCCTTTACCACACCACAACAACGGGAAAACATTGAGCCTCTACAGATTTAATGTATATCGGCCTTCTCTACACGGTGGGTCTTCTGTGGCACCAGGACTCGAACCTGCTACATTCCAGCATCGAGTTCGTGACCATAATCACTAGGCGTGCCACTATTAAGAGTGAAACGAAATTATAAAAAATTTTAAAGTCATATTTTAAAGCATACGTAAAAAACACAGACGATTTAGAGTTTCAAAACAATTAAACATAGTATTTTGTGTCTACTAGTAAAAAAGCAACAGTAAAGTAAATAAATAAAATTAAAGTATTTAAAACCCTTTATACTAAGTTTGTTAATAAATTTTGTAATAAAATTATGTTTAGTAGAAAAAGTATTTAATGACTTGATATATAAACGAGTTTTAAACTTTTGTCTTCAAGATATTAGAATAAATAATTGCATCAAGAAACTCTGCAATAACACACACACACAGAATTCAGTAAAAAAAAGTGTCAAATTTAAAGATGAACATTAAGATTTTTTTTTATAGAATATGCAAAGAGAAATGTAGGAGTCTTCAATAATATAAATTTGATTATTATGGAGCTTAGAAAAAAGTGTCCTCTTAAAAATTTTAAAAAGCATAATATTTCTTATGAATATATACATATTAAAAAATTAAATAAAAGTATCTGTTTTTTGTTTATTGATAAAATTCAAAATGTTGCTGATATTTCTAAGTAGTGATATATGGCAGAATTGAATGGGGTATGCTATATATGATATTTTACAATCAAAAATTAACCTATAAAATGATTTTTTTTTAAATTACCTTTTTTAAAAAAATCCCTTTTAAAAAAATCGCCATTTTTTTTTACTACTTATTTTTATTTTAAGTTCTGAAATTAACCAAATGTTATTAATCATATGAATCATATTTTTATTGGCTATAATCTATAAACAAATCTAAAATTAATGCTGTCATTTTTTTAAAAATTAGCTATAATTTCTGAAAAAGTCTAAATCGTGTTGATTAAAACATTCATTTTTGTTTTGCAAAAAGAAAAGTTAACACAAAGTTGAACACATTATTTTTTCCCATCATTTTCACACTCTAAAATTTCGCAGTTGATATAATGTTCAACTTTTAGTAATAATGAAATAGTCTTAAGATAATTTTCTGAGTTTTTGAGATTTATAAGTTTTTAAATGTTTATTAACTTTTGTTAGAAAACAATGAATTAAGGAACACTTAAATTTTGACACATCATCATCGTCTGAATGCAAATTCTATTTTGATTTTTGCATGAATATTTAAACTATGCCAATTATAATTTTTCGTATAATTGTATTTGTGTATGGTTGAAATATTGAAATATAAGTAGTACAAAATGAAAATAACTCATTTTCATTTAAAAGAATTTTACATCTTATCCTTGTTTAGAAAAAAATATACACATATGTATGTA